>JASXTE010000006.1:32626995-32646995 GCA_030280995.1 Hemileia vastatrix
CATCATCATCATCATCATGATTAGAAGACTTTAAATCATGTTTCACAGAGCTTGACACTTCTCTAACACCGTTGTTGTTATTGTGGTTGTTGTCTTCAGAAGAGAAACAAATCGATGGCCTTTTCCAACTCTCAAGAAACAAATTAAAAACTCCAGATACTATTACATCTTCAAAAATAGATTCTCTTGATCCACCAACCTTTCTAGAACGATCATCACCATCAACATGAACATTTGACACCATTTCCCATATCGATTGAGAATGTATGACAAGTATAAACCTTAAAATTTCTTTCCAAATAGACTTTCTACTCATCCTCAATCCACCCAACTTTTTTTCTTTACCAATATAACAATCGCCATCATCGGAAATAGATTTTTGAACCAACCACGTACAACATAAAGCAGCTCGAATCATTCTTATGATCAGTAATTCCGAACTAGACTTAAAATCCTCAGATGATGAATTCAGTAAATGATTTTTTGTAAGAAATGTGATAGCTAATAAAGGCCATGTTGGTGGCAGAATAAATGCCGGTGATTCATATTGAGCTTGAAGATTCCGGATTTGACTTGGATTAGGAGTTGAAGTTTGAGTATTGATGGATGCTTTCTCAATATAGCTTTCATATACTGGTAAAAGGAGCATAACATCTTCATCAAAACCTTCATAGTCAGTCACACCCCATGGTGTATGAATAGTAGTTTCCATTGAAGACTTGATCAGTTTTTGATTTTTAATAAGCTTTTGAAAAGTGTCTAATGAAGTTTTGATAACAAGATGGATTAAATCTCCGTCAGAATTTCTCAAGAACAAAGCGCTGATCAACAGTTGATGTGAATAACAAGATTGTTCTACAAACGAAAACACAAGTTCTTCCAAAGTGATTAAAGCCCAGGGTAAGGTAGATAAGTCATCATGTTGAGCAGCAAGTAAACAAGCATTCCGAAAAACCCCTTTACCAACTTTTGGAATTTTGAGCTTAGATAAGTTACTTTTAGCAAAAAAATCTGAGTTGGTATCGTGGTGGATTGAAACGTACTTGAGCAATTGAATGAGACTAACCAGTAAGCGAGAATGGGGGATTAAAAAACTTAGTTCTAAGTTAGAAAAGTTGTTGTTGACTACTGCTGTCTCTAATTGTTGATATACTGAAAGGAAAGTCAAAGTCAATTGTTCGAGCATTGGTTGCATGATTTGAGTAAATTGAACTTTGAGGGAGTTCAAGTCTATCATCATCGACTTTGCATAACGCCAGTAAAGACACCAATAAGAGCAACAGGCAGTCAAAAGATCACACGTTGAACGATTTTTCTTTTCTGTCTGAGTGAGTGACAAAGTTAAAAATTGAAAGCATTCAAATCTCCAATCGGCCACTTGAGACCAGATAATACTATGAGGAGGGTCTGATGAATGTGGGTCAACTGCGCAGGTTGTCCAACATTTCAGTAAGTCTATGAAAGCTGCAGATAAGGAAACTTCTTGCTCTTTAAAATCAAATTCGGCATTAGTTGGTTTTTGAAGCACTTGACATAGATAAGATAACGTAGTTCTAATTAATGGATCCAACTGAGTTCGATAGCTTGTGGCTAATCCATAATTTCCAAACGTAATCAAGAGGCTAAATAAAGCCTTCATGAACTCTATCAATGTGAAAGATATTAAGTGAGCATCTTGACGGCTGAAATCATCTTTGGTTTGATCTAATAACTGCCAGTAAGGTAAAGCCCAAAATCGTAGCGCAGGCGTAAGTAAACCACGTTCGATAAGGGATACACTACATTCACGTGAACGTTTAGCTATGGAAATAAGCAGTTGGATACATTGTCGACTAGGGAAAAGTTGACTTTTATCAAGAGAAATGATGGGCCAAGGAACTGCAACCATGGCTTCAATAACGCTTTCTAGAAACTGAGGGGCTTTGGTTATTTCTTCTGCCGCCTTGGCTCTTTCACTAAGTTGAACCAAACAACACAAGATATCGACCATGATTTCAAGCGTATTTTGATGCAATGAACGATCTTCAAAGTGAATCTTGAGAGTCAAAATGAGGTCAGTGTCAGTGAGCAAGCGCTCAATCCAGCCATCGTGGAGAGAAGGTAAGGGGTGTGGTATTTTTTTTTCTGGAAATTTCTTTAAAATACAGTGCAGTAGAGATAGTGAATCGTGTTGAATGTCCACATTTTTATCTCGTAACCCATGAGCAGTTGCAATGAGCAAGTCAGGGATTATTTTTGATAGCTGGACTGCTACCGTTGACTTAACATTCGCCTCAGTGGAAGAGTTTTCTTGAGCGTAGTATCGGCCGAAAATACGAGTTAGGATTCTATAACCCACCCTCTTCTGAGAAGAAACTGCTGACATCATTAAATGAAAGAGACTTTCCAACGTAAATGATTCATGCTGTTCCACTGGGGTGGAAGATGCAGAAAAGGAGAGACGATCATTTTGGGATATTTCTGAATTTTCAAACTTGGTGCCTATTAGAACACCTTGTATATTAAAAGTGAGCGAGTCGTCTAGGGGTTTTAAATCAGCTGACGAGTTGAGGGATTCATCTTTGTCGTTTGACCAAGATGATAACCCGTGCATCAAAGGTGGTGGTGGTGACGGGGATGATGGTAGGATAGACATGTTGGAAGGTTGGCTATCTTGATCAAATTGAAAGCGAACAGTCTTTTTATCATCCGGCGGCGGTTCTTTTAAATGATCGGGAAACTTGCTGGCTGAAGAAGAATCTACTCCAGGAGAGCTGCTTTGAGGAGCTGAAGACAGCTGTCTGTTCTTCGAAGTCAATGACTGCAATAGCTCAGGGTTACGTCGCATAAGCATGTCTCGCAGTTCAGCTTGCTGTTTCAAAATCTCGTCTTGGGTCATTTGGGCAAGCAACGCATCGTTCTCATTGGAAATTTGTTTTTTAGTTTCATCGACCTTCAATTCACCGGAGGATCCAGATGTCATCACATTACCACCACCACCACCACCACCACCATCATCACCTGGCAGTATTGAAGGCCAGTGTGATTTACTGAATAGTGAAGAGGAATTAGATCTGAAGGAGGGATTGAGGAGATGAGGACTTGGCTGAGCTATTGGAAATCCAGTTTTGAATACATTGGGATGGATGATGTTAGGGTGTGGACCCATAGAAGGGGATCTTTCCACAATATCACCAATGACAAACTTTTTGAAAGGAGAGGAGGAAGATTCGGAATTGATTGAATGATTGAGAGGTTCAGACGGTGATTGGTGAAGTTTATGGAGATCGAGATCAAGATCAAGATGAAACCTGCCAAGGGGAACAGGATAGTTGTTGATATGAGAGGAATGAGATTGTTGAGGACGAGCAGCGGCTTCACGTTGTAAAGCAAAAAGGGACTTGGGTTTTTTGCTGGAGACATGTTGGTTGATCAGATGAGGAGGGGAGGAATGCTGGCGATGAGAAATATGTTCGCACTGGGCCTGCAAGTTGTTGATAAAATCAGCCTTGAGAAGGTCAGCAGGACAGGGTCTGATGGAGTGTGTGTTGGAGGGAGCAGCTGAAGGCAGCATGGCTGGCGAGCAGAGATGGACTGGTCAGAATGAGGGAGATGGCGAGGAAAGAAAAAGATAGCGGACCAGCTGTGGGAGTGGCGGATAGAACAAATAGGGAAAACGCATCCAGATGTGGTATACAAGTTACAGAGGTGGGTGAGTCAACCAAACATGCAAATGCTGAGTATGAACTGGATCGCATCCCCAAAGTCGCGTCTGGCGAGTGAGTGCTCGTCCAGATTGTCTGTCCATGGGTCCCGCTGCCTGGTCTGCCCAGCATCTCCTCGCCCGCCCAGATCCCAGCCAGCTGGGCGTGATCGTGCTGTCGGTCTTGCCTCGTGCTCGTCTCAGGGCGCCTCTCTGCGCACTCTCTCTCCCCACTCAGGCCGCTATCTCCCATCTCGCCTTCGATCAGCATGGCGCCCATCTCATCGTCGTCGCTACTCCCCTCCACTCCACTCGTCCCCTGATCACTATCTTCCACAACATCCCTCCTCGCTTGGATCAATGGGCCGTCGTCTTCCATCGAGACTTCCCTTCTCCTCATCCTGCCCCTCACTTACGCCTGCTTACTTGTATCGACTCTTCTCGACGTGTAGTCGTCGTTTCTTTTTCTCCCTTGCATCTCTCCTCTTTCTTACAAACATCTTCTCTCTCTCTCTCTCTCTTCTCTTCTCTTCTCTTCAGTGGGCCTCTGACCCCTCTCTTCCTCACAACAAGCCCTTCAAATCCCCTCCTTCTCACATCCAATCCCTTCTCTCCGCTCGTGGATTGTTGGTCCTCATCATCCTCAGCTCAAATGAAGTCCGTTCCTCTTTCTCTTCATCCCTGTTCTGTTGCATTCATCCTTTTCTTTGGCCAGCTCTTCATCATTCATTTGCCCGCCTTTGCCCCCAACTCCCCTCGATATCTTCTCTGTCCTCTGGTCCCCACCGAGACCTTCATTCCATTTCCTCAAAATCATTTCCCTCATCATCCCTTTCATTCCTACCCTATCAACTTGTCTTCTAGCTCTCATCCCTACTCCTCTCACCCTTCTTTGGTCTCGTCGTCTACTATTGATCTGGCTGCTATTGGTCTTCCACCTTCTCCTGAGTTAGCCAATCAGCTCGATCTTGACTCTCATATGGGTGATCGTCAATCCGCAAGTGTCCTCATCGCATTCCACATCACTCAGGATCATCCTGTACCAGTGCCCCCTCCTCAGCCCTCTTTATCCTTACTTGCTCAGAAGCAACCTGGGTCACTACCGTTCTCTCTAGATTCATCTAACTTAGATATTCATCCTGGTTCTGCACAAAATATGGGCATACCACCAGTTAGTGCATCAATAATGGAACAAGAACTGGGGGATTATATATCTGGCTTAGGTGATCTGGATCATGTCTTTCCAACCAGTATAGTCGAATCAACTCAAAATAGCAATCCTCTCGATGGAAACATTCCCTCCTCTTCCTTAGATCCTTTATCTACCCATCCTCCTGAACATTTTGAGAGTATGTTAGAGTCTGTATCGCTCGAGCCTGAACTGGAAGCAAAAGGGCAAGATAAAGGAGCGGATCATGAAATAAATATTAAGCCTCCTCAGTCAACAGAGCCTGTCCCATACTGTTCTAGGTATGGGAAAGGTGTGATTGACTTGATCCAACTAGTGGTTAACTTTAGTGGACATTTACCAAGTAAGTGAAGACTTGATTTTTTTTATTATTTCATATGTTTTGCACCAAAACAAAAACCAAAAAACTTACTTTTGTTCTTTCACTTTTTTTTTTTTTTTTTTTTTTTTTTTTTTTTTTTCCATTGACATTGATGATGCCCTTATCTATCTATCTATATATTTGAGCCTTCAAATTACAGTCTCTAGCACCTGTTCAAGTTCAAAATCCAGCTGACCTTTCGTCTGATCCTACTGACATCAAAATTAAAAATATCCATTTCTTACATGGCAAACATTTCCAATTGGTTGTTTGGTTTGATTCAAAACGGCATATACCCTCTCCTGTATTAAAAGCTGACCAATCGGGTGATCATGAGCTTACTACTGATCCTCATCATCCTCAACACCCTGACATAAATCCTCTATCTTCTTCTTTAAAAAAAACAAAGGATTTGAAGGAGTCAGTTGGACCCATTAAGTCAGATAGCTGTCAAATAAAGCATGTCTCTATAGATCGTCAATCAAATCATCAAATTCAAGTGGGGACTCGCTCCTCATCCACCTTACTCTCCGAAAAAGGACATTCAAGTGAAAGTGATGATGATTTATCAACTAAAAAAACCTCATCAACTAAACTTCAATCATTTAAAAATATCAATAGAGGTCACCAGTTGCGAATTCAAAGTTGGTCCATTGATTTGAGTCGGTCGGATCTTTGTCATTCTTTTGGTAACTCTAAGAAAGATAGTGAGATGTTGAAGGCACCTGCGGAATGGGTAAGTTCTTTTTCTTTTCCTTTGTGGTTTTAGTTATCTTGAATTATCTTGTTGATCTTTCTCTCCTCCCCACCTTCGTTCCAATGATCTACTCTTCCTTTTCTTCTTCTTCTTCTTCTTCTTCTCTCCAGTCGTTCCATAGAGCACGTAGTCAATCATTTGGTGGAAATCTTAAATTCATAACGGTTTATCCTGATTGGAACACTCAATTTTCAACGTTGGCTGTTGTTCTAGAAACAGATAAGAATGGGAAATCGTTTCAAACGAAGAAAGGGTCGAAAGGAAGTGGGTTGAATGATAAGATTGTTGAATTAAGAGTTTTGAATGGGTTTGTTTAGATCATTTAATCAAAAATCATCATCATGAGTTGACTGAGAATCTTCTTTCAAATTTTAGAGATGATTTTTCCGACCTATGGGTTCATAACTTAAGATTTAAGCTTAGTGATGGCCCATTTGCCATGTCAAATAACGGAGTCTTGGGGTTTTCAGTTCTACCCACTAATCAATTAGTTATGTTTTCACTAAGTGAGTGATATGGATTTATTTGTTTTTCTTGATTTGGATTTATCTTTCTTGGACATTTGCTGTTGGCTTATATAACAACTATATTGCTTCTCTTCTAAAATCTACCGTCTTTGTAGTTCCTCCGGAGAAAATCACCGTACTAGTTGATTTAGTTATTCGAGCAAGCTTTAGTCGTTTACCGATTGATGATATTAGTTACTTGATATCACAATCATCGGAATTTGATTGTTCTTTATTATTTGAAAAAATTGGGCAAGGGCAAGGGCATGTTATTGAACCTACCAGGAATTCTGATCTTTGTCCAGTTTTACCGATTAATTGGTCGATTGCGCATGATCTTTTTTGGTAAGTGTTTCCTAACTTGAGAATGTTCGTTATATATATATATTGATATATGATCTCATCTCCTTCTTTTATCTTCTTATTATTTATATTTCTTGCGTAAATAAATATCATAGCTCTATTCCTAGTTATAGTAAAGCAGCCGAAATTGCGTTGCTTGGAGGGCAATTGAACGCCGTCGTGAATATTTTTCTTAGTGTCAAGCAAGAAGGCTATACGTGTAAGTTTTGAATTCGGATCTGATTTATTTATGTATTTGCTTACTTTTTACCATCAATGCTTTTTTAAAAAAATTTAAAAATTAAAAAAAAAAAAAAAAAAAAAAAAAAAAAAACAGATTCAATCATGCCATTAGTTGGATATACAAAATGGTATCTAGACTTATGTGTCCAAATAATTAAATCAGTTGAAGAAGGTGCACTTGTTTCTTATTCCTTAACATCCTATATAGTTCTAATGATTTGACATCTCAACGTTGCTCACTTCAAAATTTTTTTTTCTGATGATTATTATTATTATTATTATTATTAATCATGAATCTTAACTTTCTCGCCTAGGTTCATCAATAGGACATTTATCTGTCTTACCGATGAATAGTTTCACATTTCTTTATTTATATCGATTGGCAATTGGAGTTTTTAGCTTTCGCCAGTGGTTAGATGAGAGTTATTCCAAACTTTATGTTGTGGCTCACGCGGGCAGTAACAGTCACAATGGCGGAGGTGGAATTATGATATCTCAAAAGTTAATATCAGCAACTGTAGATCAAGAAGAAGTGAGGGTTGGGAAGATTTTGATGGATCAAGTTTGGGAAGGGAGCTTGATTTTTCCAGAAGTTTGGGGAAAAATGTTGCAGGAGATTGGGCCGAAGATTTTGGCTGATGATTCTAATGGTTAGTTTTGAAGGGGATTTTGCTTATTTTTTTTTTTTAATTGGGTTTTTGAATAAAGAATGAATCCCTCTTATTTATACCAACTCTGTTTATTTTTTCTTGTTTTTTTTTTTTTTTTTTTTTTTTTTTTTTTTTAATATGCTTGTAGCACCAAATGGAAAAACCAATGGCATGTTTAAATTGATTTTGGAAGTGGAGGATAAAGAATGTCTTTCAGTTTACCAAGAGAGGTTTAAAAGCTTATTGAATGGGCGTTCGATTTTTAAAAAGCATGATAAAGTGGGTGGAATGAATGTTAAGGGTGGTGAGGGGAAAATGGATGGTGATGAGGAAGAGGAGCAGGAAGAAGATGAGGATGAAGAGGAAGATGAAGATGAAGATAGAGATGATGTACTAGGTCTGAAGAGTTTGAAGAAGAATTTTCAGACTCGTGATGGCGGTAGAAGTAGTCAGAGTGAGAAGAAGGGGGGAATTCACCTAGATGTTGTCGAACGGAGTTGGGGGATGATGACTAAAAGGTGTGTGAGGTGTGGAGCCCGGACTAGAGATGAGTGGGATAGAGATATGAATGGGAATGGAGGAGGATTAGGAGGCGATGGACAGCATCAACAACACCAGCAAGGACAACAGCAACAGCAAGTAGGGATAGACAAGACTTTATATGGACAGTTTAGGTTTTGCAGGGCTAATTGGAGGGCCAAGTGTTTTTGTTTAGGGGGATGGATGAGAGAGTATGGGAGGTGATGTTTTAAGTGAGATTGGGAGGTTAGGTTGTGAGAAAACAGGAAATGGGAATTGGGAAAAAAGGGTGAAATAATTATTATTAGTTAGTTGGAAAGAATATATGGATGGATGGATTATAATAAAAAGAGGGAATGATATATAGTTTCCTACCAATATGTATTTATTTATTTATATGTGAAGAGTATTTTCTTTATGTTTGTCTATTTCATATAAATGGTTTTGTATTTCTGGTGTAAATAATGATTTTTTTTTTTTTTTTTTTTCCAATTTTGACAATTTTAACAAACTTTGAGGTAAATGACTCATCTTTGAAACTACATATTTGGTTTGTTTCCATGCATCCATGTATTACATTTTATGGTAAACAAAGCTGGTGTTCAAATGAATACTTGCTCAATTGTAAATTAATCAAGCGCATTTTTATTCAAATGAGGCTGTTGGCTCAAATTCATCCAGACTGCTAGGTAAGAATAAAAGTTATAAAAATATATAAAATAAAAAAAATAAAAAAATGTGATTGAGTGTCAGCCTGTATATCCCCAGGACTGAGTAAAAAGTACTTATAAGTTATGTTAAACACATGAACTATATACATGGGAATAATAATTAAGAGTACACAAACAGTATACATAAGTAATATTATGATAATATACAAAATATGCCATTATACCACCTTCTATACAGGCATATATCCACCTTTTATAAGTCTTATGTACTTAATATTAAGTTGGAATATGTTAGGGTAATCTTAAGAACCTTCAGTATAAGGCTACATCATTTTTAAGTACACTTAAAGCTGTTATTTTCACTGTTTTATGCAAAAAACAAGAAAGGTGCTTTATTTCACTTAAAAGTTGACTATATGTGCCATAAAATTGAGAAATTCAACATTTGTGCTTTGACAGATCAATTGGGCTCATTGAGGATGATTGATTTGGCTATTTTAATGCATCAAAATAAAAACACTTTTCAACTTTGGGGGGGGGGTTTTTTTTTTTTTTTTTTTTTTTTTTTTTTTTTAAAAAATGCCAGAAATGGCTTCTGTGTATTGGCTACATACTGCCTGCTTTTTTACCTGTGTGAATAGCTTCATTTTAAGAAAAGTTAGCTTTTTTTCACACTATAATTAGCCCACATTCTATGCCCACTGTGGGGAAACATACTAAAATAGGCAACAGGTGCTTATTTAGTGTCCTAGTATCAGGCTGAGGTCAAGTACAAAGACGTGAACTAGCTTGAATGGTCAGTTGTCTAGAAGATTTTTATGGTCCTATATGAATACTGTAGTACTAATCCAATAAGTAGTAAAATATAATCAAAATTAAAGGTCTCAGTAATAAAATTCTCACTATTTTTATATATGGCTTACAATCTTTGTAGTTGGTAGAAAAATAGATTTTAAAATTTAGATACTATTCAAAAGTCTTATAAAAGTACTAATTGATATGTATAGTAATTTATTTGGTTATATTGGTAAATTGTAAATGATAAAGAATGCAGAAAACAAGACCCAAAACCTCCTCCTTTTATACACACTAAGTTCCCCAATAAATCCCTTGATGTACCATCCAATACAATGTTAATGACGCCTCAAACAACTAATAGACCTCTCCATCAACACCCCTAGTGACCCATAACATAATTAGACAACCAACAACCACTAAAATCCTTTTAATAATAAGGGAGATCCATCAAAATTAAAGAAAAGACAAAAAGAGAGTATATGCATGAAAAACAATGATATAAAAGACTAAAGGAGACTTTTTAAGGTTAATTATAGCTTAATAATAAGGGGAATCTACTGTAGAAATGGAGGGGCTAATCCTGACATTATACTATGTGAAATTCCCATCCAAAAATAACCAATATTGACTGAGAAACCACCCAAAATCTTAAAAAAGAGCGTGAGATGTGGGGTAACTACATGCAGTCCTTGGCAGGCGCTTGCATGGGTAAATCCTTGACTAAATTTAGGCGAATTTAAGTGTGGTGATGAAATAAGGTGCCAAGAGTGAGGTTGTTAATGAAATTAGTGCATATAAACAAGGTCAATGCATTATTAATTAAGCTAGGACACTAAATAAGCGCCTGTCGCCTATTTTAGTGTGTTTCCCCACAGTGGGCGTAGAATGTGGGGTAATTATAGTGTGAAAAAGCTAACTTTGCTAAAAATGAAGCTATTCACACGGGAAAAAAGCCGGCAGTATGTGGCCAGTACACAGAAGCCATTTCTGGAATTAAAAAAAAAACCCCAAATTTGAAAAGTGTTATTATTTTGATGCATTTAAATAGCCAAATCAATAGTCCTCAATGAGCCCAATTGATCTGTCAAAGCGCATTTTTGATATTCTCAATTTTATAGCGCATATAGTCAACTTTTAAGTGAAATAAAGCGCATTTCTTGTTTTTTGCCTAAAACAATGAATATAACAGCTTTAAGTGTACTTAAAAATTATGTAGCCTTATACTGAAGGTTCTTAAGATTACCCTAAAATATTCCAACTTAACATTAAGTACATAAGACCTATAAAAGGTGTATATATGCGTGTATATAAGGTGTTATAATGGCATTTTTTGTGTATTTATCATAATTTAACTTATGTATACTATTTGTGTACTCTTATTTATTGTTCCCATGTATAGTTCATGTGTTTAACATAAATTATAAGCACTTTTTACTCAGTCCTGGATACATACAGGCTGACACTCTCCAACCCAAAAAAAACAGTAAAAAAAATGATAAGTCATACATTTTATTTATTTATTTGTAATTTTTAGGTATTCAGAGTAACTCTGTAGCATTAAAGATTATACTTTAAAGAAATAAAACATAATAAATTATTATGAGTACTGGTTTTTAACCCCTCAGCTGGTTGAACAGAAATTCATTTCTGTTTAAATTTTTTAAGAAGGGTGGATAAATTAGAAATTTCTTTTTCAGGTATCCATTTATCAAATTCATTTGATTTCCCTTTAAATCTTAGTAAATACTCAGTTCCTTTTTCTTTAGTAAGGATTCTTTTCTTGAGTATTTTTTCAATCTCTGCTTTTTCCACAATTTCTTCAGGTTGCTTTTTAGGCCTTCCCCTTCTCTTTGGAAATAAGTCAGGATCATTTGCATGGTAAGGTTTCAATAATGAGATAGCGAAAACTGGATGTTTCCTATCATATGGAGCATATAATATGACTTCCACTGCATTATTACCAACCATTTTTCTTACTACAAAAGGTCCTACAAAAGGATCCTTTAATTTAACATTACCTTGTAAGTTAAAATGTAGTGTTGATATTAGGACTTCATCCCCCTTTTTGAATTCACATTCTTTATGAGATTTGTCCCACTTTTTCTTTTTATATTCAAATGCTTTTTGTATGCATTCTTCTGCATGCTTTCTACACATTTGTTGCATATGAATGAAGGATTTAGTACCAGGGTGTATATCTAACCTTGGTAATTTATTTAAATGATTTACTGGGGTATTTGGTACGTATCCCAGCCAGAGTTCAAATGGTTTCTTCTCTGTGACAGAATGAGTTGTGCTGTTATAAGCAAATTCAAGGCCAGGAATTAATGTTACCTGGTCATGTGTGAATTTCTCATTGTCTTTGTATTCTAATCCAAAGGCACAATATCTTTTGATCATGTCTTCTAGAGTTTGTATCATTCTTTCAGCCAGCCCATCAGTTTGTGGATGGTGTGCTGTGGATAATTTCAATTGACAACCTGATACTTCCATCAAAGATGTCCAGAACTCTGAAGTAAATTTAGGGTCTCTGTCAGAGATTATGGCTTTGGGGAACCCAGAAGTATTCATCATCTGAGTCCACCATAATAACGCCAAGTCTTTTGCAGATACCTCTTTATGGGTAGGGATAAACTTACACATTTTTGTTAATCTATCCACAATTACCCAGCAAGAATTGAAACTTTCTTTTCCTGCTAATGGCAAGCCAGTTACAAAATCCATGTTTATAATTTCCCATGGAGCTTTTGGCTGCTCTATTTGTTGTAACAACCCAGCTCTCTTACCAGTTAATCTTTTAGATTTCTGACAAGAGTCACATGTTTCAATGTATTTTTGTACATCTTCTTTCATGTTTATCCACCAGGCTGTATTTTTAACTCTGGTTAATGTTTTGTTAAAGTCAAAATGACCAGCTAAGATGTCATCATGACAAGTACTCAACATTAACTCTTTCATAGAAGGTGGTATTACTATAACATTACTTAAATTTTTCCTGTAATATATATATCCATCTTCAATTGATAATTTACCTTTTTCCAATGCATTTTTATACTTTGGAGGCAAGGTTTTAATTAATGCACTCATGGAGGCATTTGTTGGATCATTAAGAATGGTAGATAGTTTAGAAAAATCTTTATCAGATGAATAATTTTCTAATATAGTTTGCATAAATTCTTCTTCTAAATCCACTATATAAATCCCAAATATATGTATAACCTCATTTTCAGGTACATAAGCTGGGTTGTCAGCATCATTTGGCAAAGGACTTCTAGATAATAAATCCACATTAGAATGCAATGTTCCTGCTCTGTGAGTGATTGTCATTCTTCCTCTGTACTCTTGTACAGCTAGTTGCCATCTAAACATGTGCCTATTAGGTGTTTTCATGTTTAGCAATGATTTTACTGCACTGAAATCTGTTATAAGTTCAAACTTCTGGTCTTCCAGATAGTAATGAAGCTTCTCCAAAGCCCACACCACGGCTAAACATTCTAGCTGTGTGGCACCATACCTTAATTAAGTTTTTCTTAAGGTTCTGGATATATAACAGATAACTACTTCAGATAATTTTCCATTTATTATCTGTTTTTGCTGTAAAGCAGCACCTAAACCTATGAAGCTTGCATCAGTGTACAAGATAAAAGGTAAGGTGAAATCTGGCAGTCCCAATATTGGAGCTGAAATTTAACATTCCTTTAATTTATTAAAGGCGTGTTGTCTTTCATTATTCCAAATGAAAGCCTCATTTTTCCTGATTAATGTTGTTAAAGGAGCTGCAATGGATTAGTAATTTTTAATATATTGTCTATAATATCAACATATACCCAAAAAACTTTGAACCTCTTTTACATTTTTATGTATCCCAATGTTTTTAATTGCTGCCACCTTATTCTGGTCAACACAAATTTGTAATCCAGATACAACATGTTCAAGTACTTTCAAGGATTGAAATCCAAACTTACATTTCTTTAATGCAATAGTCATATTAATTTCATCCATTTTTTGAAAGATTCTTTTCAGGTGATTTAAATGCTCATCATATGTTTTTGAAAACACTATGATGTCATCAATATAGACCAATAGACATCCTTCAACCATTTCCTGATGAAAAACACTATCCATCAATTTTTGGAAGACTGAAGGCGCATTCTTTGGGCCAAATGGCATTCTCACATACTTATATATACCCATATGTGTGGTTATTAATAAGTAATTTTGAGAATTTCTTTCCACAGGAATCTGGTGGTAACCCTTGTTTACATCCAAACAGGAAAAATATTTTGCTCCTTGTAAAGTAGCATGGATAGAAGCTATCCTTTGTAGAGGGTAAATATCATCTACTGTGTATGTATTCAGAGCTCTATAATCACCGCATAATCTTGCCTTATCTTTCTCATAAGAGATCAATACTGGTGAAATGACACAATACTTAGGTGTTGTGTCCACTTTTTCAACAATACCCATTTCCAACAACATTTTTATATTGTCTTCAATATCTTTCCTTTTTGCAGGAGATGCTGGGTAAGGTTTCTTTTTTAGGCTGCCAGGAATATTATCCAAATCAAAGCTTAGAGAGATTTTCATCTCATGGTCTTTGACCAATCCTAGTTCATTTGAACCATGAGCAAATGCCATAGGATATGATTTAATCAATCTCAAAATATTTTCTTTTTCAATTTTTGAGAGTTGAGGACTGAAAGAGGCCTTTTGGATTTCATTTTCCAATTCAACCATTTCATTGGTGGTTCTTCCACCTTGTAGTTGTTCTTCTCTAGGAGAAATGGCATACACTGAATTTTCAGAACATATCTTGAATTTTCTCTTACCATTCACTCCTATGGTGAAACAAATGTTTGCAGGATCTAGTTTAATTCCAAATTTTTTCAATAAATCATTTCCAATAATAAACCAATCACTACAATTATTGTTATCCATTACTAAAAATTCACAAACTGCTCTAACATATCCATTATTATATTTAAAGAATACAGCAGTTTTGTACTTGCCAATTGGATTTAATACTGAACCAAAACCCCTCCAGTTCTTTGTCTGAACAGGTTTTAGTTTTTCCTGGTACTTACTATCAAGTTTCATTAATGTATTAATTGAAACTACACTACCTGCAGCCCCAGTGTCAAGAATGGCATTCATTTCTTTTCCACATATTATAACAGGTGCTCTGATAGGTGGTATTTTGTAAGTATCATGAGATACATCTTTAATTATTTCAGCTTCTTCTATGGAAGTTAAAGATGTGTCTGTATGAGGTATAGCATCATTCAGGAACATAATATCCTGTTCTAATACAAATATCTCATTTTCATTATCACTGTAAGATATGTTACTTTTACCATCCTCACTGGATTCCACGTTCTCATCTTCATGATTACTTGGTTCAGAGTTCTGTGAGGTTTCAATAACATTTATTCTCTTCTTACACGTGTGACCCTTAACCCAAGGTTCATTACATTTGTAACAAGTGTTATTCTCTTGTCTCTTAGGGACAAGGGGAGCTGAAGGTTTTTTCTTTTCCACTGGTAACTTACTTGTAGTAGGTTTTACCACGTCAACACTTTGTCTGTAATTACTATACTTGGTTTCATACTTGTGGTTTAATAATATCTCATTGCATATATTAATGAATCCAGAGGTATCTCTAATAGTTTCAGTTCTAGCCACAATAATGTCTCTAACTGATATAGGCAACTTGTATATTATTTTTTCTTTCCACTCTTCATAATCCATTTTTGGATCCATAGCTTTCATGATTTTTATTAAATTCATTAAGAAGACCATGGGTTTATCTCCAGCATTTGGATTATATCTGGTCCTTTCATACAATCTTTGTTGAGTGATTCTAAATTTTGGGCCACCAAATTGCCTTTCAATTAGTGCCTTCCATTCATTCCAGGAGTAATTAATTCCCTCACTCAATACAGATTCAAACCATAATAAGGCCACATCTGTAAATAAAGATATTAACTTTGAAGTAATTTCTTCATCAGGTAATTTGTATGAAAAGTTTAAGTTATCAATTCTTTGTATGAATTGCTGCCAATCAGATTTTGAATCTCCGTCAAAAGATGGGTACTGATCTAACTTAGGCCAGTTCTTTTGGCTAGTTTTTGCTTCCCTAACCTGAGGAATATTGAGTAATTCACTTACTTTAGAAAGATGATCATGTATTTCATCTTTTAATGATTTTATATTCTCAGAGCCTATGACACTATGTTCATTTTCAATCATTGTTTTATTATCAGAGTGTTTCATATAAACTGGTACTCTTTCCACATAAGAGGTATTATCTTTTATTTTTTCAGTATTTTTCAAAATGTTAGCTACTTCAATTTCTACTCTTTGTAACCTATCTTTTATTACAGGTACATGAGTTAAGGTATCATTTACATTTGAAAAAGACAATTTTATACGTCCCTCTATGGTAGCCATAATATTCTGAGAATGTTCAAATTTATGTTCTAAATTTTTAATCTCAGAGTTTAATCTTCTGTTTTCATTGAGTAATTCATTATTTGAATTCTCAATCATTTTTAACCTATTGGATGTTGTACTCAATGATTGTGTGAGGTTTAATAATACACTTTCTGTATTATTGTTGGACTCTCTATAGAATTATTCCAATTTTTCTATTCTTAATAATAGTTTACTAATTATTTTTGATTCCATTGGGTTTTCTTTTAAAAAATATTCAATTTTTTCTGTGTCCAATTCAGAAGACTCATCATCAGGGTCAAGATTTAATTCATTTGATTCCATTTTTATATTAATAGTATTTTCCTGGTGGTCAATTAAACTATGTACATTGTCCTCATTGAAAGGCAAGTTTAACATGTTATTTTCAAATGAATAATTTTTTAAATCCTTATCAATTATATCCAATACCTCTCTATCAATTTCATTACCTATAAGTAATTCATTGTTAGGATTATATAATTGATCCTGAGAAAATGGATGACTTACCATGGTCTTATTCCATTTCCCCTGCCTCTCCTTGGCTTTCCCCTGTAAGGGTGACTGCTGGATCCTTGTTGAGGAGGGTTGTTGTAGTTTTGGGCATACCAATCCCATTTCCATTTGCTTACTGTAATTTTTTGGTCCTCCTCTTGGGCTGAAGGTGTTGCTATGGAATTGTTGGGTGCCACTGTTGGTGGTTGAGTCTTTATGTCCACTAGAGCTTGGTCGACTTCTATGAAACCATGAGCTGCTCTCTTTTCCAGATTGTTGATCTGGTGCACTATATTGTTGACTCTTATTGTCAAGGTGTTCAGTAGGGTGGATAGGGAGTTAACTTGTTCTTGTAATGTATTTTTTGTTTTCTTTATTGAAACCTGCTTTAAAAGCTTTTCCCTTTCCTCCAGAGACATTGGCGGAGTGTTGTTGATTATGGGAGAGTCCTGGCCCTCAATTTGAATGTCCTGTAACAGGTCTTTCAGCTCTAGGTCTTAAGTTATAAGGTTTTGCCTTATTACTTACAATGTCATTGTTGTCACACATTTTCATGTGGAATTTAAAGAATTTGAGAATTTCGATATAAAAACTTCAAAAAAGAGTTTTATCAGTATTTATCAATACCACTGAAGACAATATTATTGCTTACTTATTGGTATGAAGTGAATCTTTAAGTGCCAAAAGTCAAATATGCTTTTTATGTGGTCACTTGATTTAACTGGTCAATAAAAAGAAAAGATTAAGAGTCCTGTTAAAAGAAAACAATTAATCAGTTTAATTGGTTTATTATCTGCAAAGATCACAAATTTAATTGGTCTATTGACAGACTCCCACTAATAACAACTTTTTGTTAAATTAGTGGTAAAATTGTTGATTCAATATCACGGCTTCTTTTTCTAAAATCACTATATTAGTGACCTCAACCTGTTGTAATTATCCAAATATTTCTATAGGGATATTATTTATGTGCAACTTCTTTGAAAATTTCACTTACTGGATTATAACAGAATTCTTGAGGAAAGGTCCCCAATTATCAGGCTGAGGTCAAGTACAAAGACGTGAACTAGCTTGAATGGTCAGTTGTCTAGAAGATTTTTATGGTCCTATATGAATACTGTAGTACTAATCCAATAAGTAGTAAAATATAATCAAAATTAAAGGTCTCAGTAATAAAATTCTCACTATTTTTATATATGGCTTACAATCTTTGTAGTTGGTAGAAAAATATATTTTAAAATTTAGATACTATTCAAAAGTCTTATAAAAGTACTAATTGATATTTATTGTAATTTATTTGGTTATATTGGTAAATTGTAAATGATAAAGAATGCAGAAAACAAGACCCAAAACCTCCTCCTTTTATACACACTAAGTTCCCCAATAAATCCCTTGATGTACCATCCAATACAATGTTAATGACGCCTCAAACAACTAATAGACCTCTCCATCAACACCCCTAGCGACCCATAACATAATTAGACAACCAATAACCACTAAAATCCTATTAATAATAAGGGAGATCCATCAAAATTAAAGAAAAGACAAAAAGAGAGTATATGTGTGAAAAACAATGATATAAAAGACTAAAGGAGACTTTTTAAGGTTAATAATAGCTTAATAATAAGGGGGATTTACTGTAGAAATAATGGGGCTAATCCTGACATTATACTACATGAAATTCCCATCCAAAAATAACCAATATTGACTGAGAAACCACCCAAAATCTTAAAAAAGAGCGTGAGATGTGGGGTAACTACATGCAGTCCTTGGCAGGCGCTTGCATGGGTAAATACTTGACTAAATTTAGGCGAATTTAAGTGTGGTGATGAAATAAGGTGCCAAGAGTGAGGTTATTAATGAAATTAGTGCATATAAACAAGGTCAATGCACTATTAATTAAGCTAGGACACTAAATAAGCGCCTGTCGCCCATTTTAGTGTGTTTCCCCACAGTGGGCGTAGAATGTGGGGTAATTATAGTGTGAAAAAGCTAACTTTGCTAAAAATGAAGCTATTCACACGGGAAAAAAGCAGGCAGTATGTGGCCAGTACACAGAAGCCATTTCTGGCATAAAAAACACCAAATTTTAAAAGTGTTATTTTTATGCATTTAAATAGCCAAATCAATAGTCCTAAATGAGCTCAATTGATCTGTCAAAGCGCATTTTTTATATTCTCAATTTTATAGCGCATATAGTCAACTTTTAAGTGAAATAAAGCACATTTCTTGTTTTTTGCGTAAAACAATGAATATAACAGCTTTAAGTGTACTTAAAAATTATGTAGCCTTATACTTAAGGTTCTTAAGATTACCCTAACATATTCCAACTTAATATTAAGTACATAAGACCTATAAAAGGGGGATATATGCGTGTATATAAGGTGTTATAATGGCATTTTTTGTGTATTTATCATAATTTTACTTATGTATACTATTTGTGTAATCTTATTTATTGTTCCCATGTATAGTTCATGTGTTTAACATAACTTATAAGCACTTTTTACTCAGTCCTGGATACATACAGGCTGACACCTAGCTTAATTAATAATGCATTGACCCTCTTTATACGCACTAATTTCATTAATAACCTCACTCTTGGCATCTTATTTCATCACCACACCTAAATTCGCCTAAGTTTAGTCAAGGATTTACCTGTGCAAGCGCCTTCCAAGGACTGCATGTAGTTACCCCACATCTCACGCTCTTTTTTGAGTTTTTGGGTGGTTTCTCAGTCAATATTGGGTATTTTTGAATGGGAATTTCACGTAGTATAATGTCAGGATTAGCCCCATTATTTCTACAGTAAATCCCCCTTATTATTAAGCTATTATTAACCTTAAAAAATCCCCTTTTAGTATTTTATATTACTGTTTAATACGCATATACTCTCTTTTTATCTTATTATTTAATTTTGATGGATTTCCCTTATTATTACAGGATTTTGACGGTTGTTACTCTTCTAATTATGTCATGGGTTACTGGGAATGTTGATGGGAATGTCTACTAGTTGTTTGGAGGCGTCATTAACTGTGTATTGGGTGGTACATCAAGGGAATCATTGGGGAACTCAGTGTGTATAAAAGGAGGAGGTTTTTGGGTCTTGTTTCTACATTCTTTATCATTTACAATTTAACCAATATAATCAAATAAATTACAAAACATATCAATCGGTACTTTTATATGACTTTTGAATAGTATCTGAATTATTAAAATCTATTTTTCTACCCACTAAAAAGATTGTAAGCCATATATAAAAATAGTGAGAATTATATTACTGAGACCATTATTTTGAATTATATATTACTATTTGTTG
>JASXTE010000006.1:32649495-32659495 GCA_030280995.1 Hemileia vastatrix
TAAAAAAAATAAAAAAATAAAATAAAAAAAATCAAAAAATCAAAAAAAAAAAAAATAAAAAAAAAATAAAATAAAAAATAAAAGAATAAAATAAAAAAAAAATCAAAAAAGAAATCAAAAATATAAAAAAAATAAAAAAAATAATATCAAGGTACGCTTTTGGTCTAGAATATTTGGTATGAAGTTTTACAAGGGTTTTAAGGGTAAAAATGGATTCTCAACAATTTTGGTACGTATTTTTTAATCAAAAATGACTTTACTCAATGATAAGAGGTAAATTTAAAATATCAATATAATTTATAGATTAGAATTACGTTCTTGTAAATACTAAAGATATAAGATATAAGAGATAAGTATTATATTGTAGTTGTGATAATAAATAAGTTGGTAAAAAGGAATGAATCAAAAAACAACCAAAGGAGAAGCCTTATATAGGCAAAGGAGGGACAAAGCACGGCAATCAAATACTGAAAACAGTAGTATGAGAGAGAGAGAAAAAGAATATTCCAGAAGGAGTATTTTCAAATAATAAAGTTGTTCTAAAAAGAAGGTGTCAAAAAGATGTATTTTGTCAGCCTGTATATCTCCAGGACCAAGTAAAAAGTGATTAAAAGTTATGTTAAACACATGAACTATACATGGGAACAATAAATAAGAGTACACAAATAGTATACATAAGTAAAATTATGATAATACACAAAAAATGCCATTATAACACCTTATATACACGCATATATCCACCTTTTATAGGTCTTATGTACTTAATATTAAGTTGGAATATGTTATGGTAATCATAAGAACCTTAAGTATAAGGCTACATAATTTTTAAGTACACTTAAAGCTGTTATATTCATTGTTTTATGCAAAAAACAAGAAATGCCCTTTATTTCACTTAAAAGTTGACAATATGCGCTATAAAATTGAGAATATCAAAATTGCGCTTTGACAGATCAATTGGTCTAAATTAGAACTATTTATTTGGCTATTTAAATGCATAAAAATAACACTTTTCAAATTTGGTGTTTTTTATGCCAGAAATGGCTTCTGTGTACTGGCCACATACTGCCTGCTTTTTTTCCGTGTGAATAGCTTCATTTTTAGCAAAGTTAGCTTTTTCACACTATAATTACCCCACATTCTATGCCCACTGTGGGGAAACACACTAAAATAGGCGACAGGCGCTTATTTAGTGTCCTAGCTTAATTAATAATGCATTGACCTTGTTTATATGCACTAATTTCATTAATAACCTCACTCTTGGCACTTTATTTCATCACCACGCTTAAATTTGCCTAATTTTAGTCAAGGATTTACCCGTGCAAGCGCCTGCCAAGAACTGCATGTAGTTACCCCACATCTCACGCTCTTTTTTAAGTTTTTGGGTGGTTTCTCAGTCAATTTTGGTTATTTTTGAATGGGAATTTCATGTAGTATAATGTCAGGATTAGCCCCATTATTTCTACAGTAAATCCCCCTTATTATTAAGCTATTATTAACCTTAAAAAGTCCCCTTTAGTCTTTTATATCATTGTTTTATACGCATATACTCTCTTTTTGTCTTTTTCTTTAATTTTGATTGATCTCCCTTATTATTACAGTATTTTGGCGGTTGTTACTTGTCTAATTATGTCATGGGTCACTAGGGATGTTGATGGGAAGGTCTATTAGTTGTTTTGAGGCGTCATTAACTGTGTATTGGATGGTATATCAAGGGATTTATTGGGGAACTCAGTGTGTATAAAAGGAGGAGGTTTTTGGGTCTTGTTTCTACATTCTTTATCATTACAATTTAACCAATATAACCAAATCAATTACAATACATATCAATTAGTACTTTTATAAGACTTTTGAATAGTATCTGAATTTATATAATCTATTTTTCTACCAACTATAAAGATTGTAAGCCATATATAAGAATAGTGAGAATTATATTACTGAGACCTTTATATTCGATTTTATTATATAATTTAGTGGATTAAGACTACAGTATTCATATAGGACCATAAAAATCTTCTAGACAACTGACTATTCAAGCTAGTTCACGTCCTTGTACTTGACCTTAGCCTGAAAATTGGGGACCTTTCCTCAAGAATTCTGTTATAATCCAGTAAGTGACATTTTCAAAGAAGGTACACGTAAATAATATCCCTATAGAAATATTTGGATAATTACAACAGGTTGGGGTCACTTATATAGTGATTTCAGAAAAAGAAGCCCTGTTATATAATAAAATTGTGATATTGAATCATCAATTTTACCACTAATTTAACATATAATTGTTCTTAGTGGGAGTCTGTCAATAGACCAAATTAATTTGTGATCTTTGCAGATGATAACCAATTAAACTGATTAATTGTTTTCTTTTTACAGGACTCTTAATCCCTTTTTATTGGTTTGTAAAATTCATTTAATATTTGGAAAGAATCTTACTAACAAATTTTCTTTTTTAAATATAAAAACACGGCTACATATTGTAGACCAGTTAAATCAAGTGACCACATAAAAGCATATTTGACTTTTGGCACTTAAAGATTCACTTCATACCAATAAGTAAGCAATAAAATTGTCTTCAGTGGTATTAATAAATACTGATTAAACTCCTTTTTGAAGTTTTTCAAATCTAAACTTTCAATTCTCTAAAAATTCCACGTAAAAATGTGTGACAACAATGAAATGGTAAGTAATAAGGCAAAACCTTATAACTTAAGAACTAGAGCTGAAAGACCTGTTACAGGACATTTAAATGGAGGGTCAAGAATCACCAGTAACAATAAACAACACCCCACCAATGTCCATGGAGGAAAAGGAAAAGTTCTTAAAACAAATGTCAATAAAGAAGTCCAAAAACACCTTACAAGAGCAAATTCACTCCCTCTCAACCCTACTGAATACACTAACAATAAGAGTAAACAATATGTTAGACCAGATCAACAATCTGGAGAAAAGGGCGGCACAGGGCTTTATAGAAGTCAACCAGGCTCTAGTGGATATAAGGTCTCATCAACAACCAGTGGCACCAAATACCACAGCAACACCTCCAGTTCCAGAAGAGGACCAAAAGATAACTGTAAGCAAATGGAAGTGGGATTGGTATGCCCAAAACTACAACAGTCCTCCTCAACAGGGATCCAGCAGTCACCCTTACAGGGGAAAGCCAAGGAGAGGCAGGGGAAATGGAATAAGACCATGGTAAGTCATCCATTTTCTCAGGATCAATTATATAATCCTAACAATGAATTACTTATAGGTAATGAAATTGATAGAGAGTTATTGGATATAATTGATAAGGATTTAAAAAATTATTCATTTGAAAATAACATGTTAGACTTGTCATTAAATGAGGACAATGTACATAGTTTTATTGACCACCAGGAAAATACTATTAATATAAAAATGGAATCAAATGAATTAAAAATTGACCCTGATGATGAATCTTCTGAATTGGAAACAGACAAAATTGAATATTTTCTAAAAGAAAATCCAATGGAATCAAAAATAATTAGTAAATTATTATTAAGAATTGAAAAATTGGAAGAATTCTCTAGAGAGTCCAACAATAATACGGAAAGTGTATTATTAAACATCACACAATCATTGAGTACAACAGCCAATAAGTTAAAAGTAATTGAGAATTCAAATAATGAATTGATCAATGAAAACAAAAGATTAAATTCTGAGATTAAACATTTAGAAATTAAATTAGAACATTCTCAGAATATTATGGCCACCATAGAGGGACGTGTAAAATTGTCTTTTTAAAATATAAATGATACCTTAACTCATGTACCTGTGATAAAAGATAGGTTACAAAGAGTAGAAATTGAAGTAGCTAACATTTTGAAAAATACTGAAACAATAAAGGATAATACCTCTTATGTAGGAAGAGTACCAGTTTTTATGAAACACTCTGATGATAAACCAATGATGGAACATGATCATAGTGTCATGGGCTCTGAGAATATAAAATCAGTAAAAGATGAAATACATGATCATCTTTCTAAAGTGAGTGAATTACTCAATATTCCTCAGGTTAGGGAAGCAAAAACTATCCAAAAGAACTGGCCTAAGTTAGATCAGTACCCTTCTTTTGACGGGGATTCAAAATCTGATTGGCAACAATTCATACAAAGAATTGATAACTTAAAATTTTCATACAAACTACCTGATGAAGAAATTACTTCAAAGTTAATATCTTTATTTACAGATGTGGCCTTATTATGGTTTGAATCTGTATTGAGTGAGGGAATTAATTACTCCTGGAATGAATGGAAGGCACTAATTGAAAGGCAATTTGGTGGCCCAAAATTCAGAATCACTCAACAAAGATTGTATGAAAGGGCCAGATATAATCCAAATGCTGGAGATAAACCCATGGTCTTCTTAATGAATTTAATAAAAATCATGAAAGCTATGGATCCAAAAATGGATTATGAAGAGTGGAAAGAAAAAATAATATACAAGTTGCCTATATCAGTTAGAGACATTATTGTAGCTAGAACTGAAACTATCAGAGACACCTCTGGATTCATTAATATATGCAATGAGATATTATTAAACCACAAGTATGAAACCAAGTATAGTAATTACAGACAAAGTGTTGACGTGGTAAAACCTACTACAAGTAAGTTACCAGTGGAAAAGAAAAAACCTTCAGCTCCCCTTGTCCCTAAGAGACAAGAAAATAACACTTGTTACAAATGTAATGAACCTTGGGTTAAGGGTCACACGTGTAAGAAGAGAATAAATGTTATTGAAACCTCACAGAATTCTGAACCTAGTAATCATGAAGAGGAGAATGTGGAATCTAGTGAGGATTGCAAAAGTAACATATCTTACAGTGATGATGAAAATGAGATATTTGTATTAGAACAGGATATAATGTTCCTGAATGATGCTATACCTCATACAGACACATCTTTAACTTCCATAGAGGAAGCTGAAATAATTAAAGATGTATCTCATGACACTTACAAAATAACACCTATCAAAGCACCTATTATCATATGTGGAAAAGAAATGAATGCCATTCTTGACACTGGGGCTGCAGGTAGTGTAGTTTCACTTAATGCATTAATGAAACTTGATAGTAAGTACCAGGAAAAACTAGAACCTGTTCAGACAAAGAACTGGAGGGGTTTTGGTTCAGTATTAAATCCAATTGGCAAATACAAAACTGCTGTATTCTTTAAATATAATAATGGATATGTTAGAGCAGTTTGTGAATTTTTAGTAATGGATAACAATAATTGTAGTGATTGGTTTATTATTGGCAATGATTTATTGACAAAATTTGGCATTAAACTAGATCCTGCAAACAGTTGTTTCACCATAGGCGTGAATGGTAAAAGAAAATTCAAAATATGTTCTGAAAATTCAGTATATGCCATTTCTCCTAGAGAAGAACAACTGCAAGGTGGAAGAACCACCAATGAAGTGGGTGAATTGGAAAATGAAATCCAAAAGGCCTCTTTCAGTCCTCAACTCTCAAAAATTGAAGAAGAAGATATTTTGAGATTGATTAAATCATATCCTATGGCATTTGCTCATGGTTCAAATGAACTAGGATTGGTCAAAGACCATGAGATGAAAATCTCTCTAAGCTGTGATCTGGATAATATTCCTGGCAGCTTAAAAAAGAAACCTTACCCAGCATCTCCTGCAAAAAGGAAAGATATTGAAGACAATATAAAATTGTTGTTGGAAATGGGTATTGTTGAAAAAGTGGACACAACACCTAAGTATTGTGTCATTTCGCCAGTATTAATCTCTTATGAAAAAGATAAGGCAAGGTTATGCGGTGATTATAGAGCTCTGAATACATACACAGTAGATGATATTTACCCTCTACCAAGGATAGCTTCTATCCATGCTACTTTACAAGGAGCAAAATATATTTCCTGTCTGGATGGGAACAAGGGTTACCACCAGAATACTGTGGAAAGAAATTCTCAAAATTAATTATTAATAACCACACATATGGGTATATATAAGTATGTGAGAATGCCATTTGGCCCAAAGAATGCGCCTTCAGTCTTCCAAAAATTGATGGATAGTGTCTTTCATCAGGAAATGGTTGAAGGACTATTGGTCTATATTGATGACATCATAGTGTTTTCAAAAACATATGATGAACATTTAAATCACCTGAAAAGAGTCTTTCAAAAAATGGATGAAATTAATATGACTATTGCATTAAAGAAATGTAAGTTTGGATTTCAATCCTTGAAAGTACTTGGACATGTTGTATCTGGATTACAAATTTGTGTTGACCAGATTAAGGTGGCAGCAATTAAAAACATTGGGATACCTAAAAATGTAAAAGAGGTTCAAAGTTTTTTGGGTATGTGTGGATATTATAGACAATATATTAAAAATTACTAATCCATTGCAGCTCCTTTAACAACATTAATCAGGAAAAATGAGGCTTTCATTTGGAATAATGAAAGACAACACGCCTTTAATAAATTAATGGAATGTTTAATGTCAGCTCCAATATTGGGACTACCAGATTTCACCCTACCTTTTATCTTGTACACTGATGCAAGTTTCATAGGTTTAGGTGCTGCTTTACAGCAGAAACAGATAATAAATGGAAAATTATCTGAAGTAGTTATCTGTTATATATCCAGAACCTTAAGAAAAACAGAATTAAGGTATGGTGCCACACAGCTAGAATGTTTAGCCGTGGTGTGGGCTTTGGAGAAACTTCATTACTATCTGGAAGACCAGAAGTTTGAACTTATAACAGATTTCAGTGCAGTAAAATCATTACTAAACATGAAAACACCTAATAGGCACATGTTTAGATGGCAACTAGCTGTACAAGAGTACAGAGGAAGAATGACAATCACTCACAGAGCAGGAACATTGCATTCAAATGTGGATTTATTATCCAGAAGTCCTTTGCCAAATGATGCTGACAACCCAGCTTATGTACCTGAAAATGAGGTTATACATATATTTGGGATTTATATAGTGGATTTAGAAGAAGAGTTTATGCAAACTATATTGGAAAATTATTCATCTGATAAAGATTTGTCTAAACTATCTACCATTCTTAATGATCCAACAAATGCCTCCATGAGTGCATTAATTAAAACCTTGCCTCCAAAGTATAAAAATGCATTGGAAAAAGGTAAACTATCAATTGAAGATGGATATATATATTACAGGAAAAAGTTAAGCAATGTAATAGTAATACCACCTTCTATGAAAGAGTTAATGTTGAGTACTTGTCATGATGAC
This sequence comes from Hemileia vastatrix, assembly GCA_030280995.1. Classification (NCBI taxonomy): domain Eukaryota; kingdom Fungi; phylum Basidiomycota; class Pucciniomycetes; order Pucciniales; family Zaghouaniaceae; genus Hemileia; species Hemileia vastatrix. The sequence goes on from JASXTE010000006.1 coordinate 32,656,741, forward strand.
ATCTTAGCTGGTCATTTTGACTTTAACAAATCATTAACCAGAGTTAAAAATACAGCCTGGTGGATTAACATGAAAGAGGATGTACAAAAATACATTGAAACATGTGACTCTTGTCAGAAATCTAAAAGATTAACTGGGAAGAGAGCTGGGTTGTTACAACAAATAGAGCAGCCAAAAGCTCCATGGGAAATTATAAACATGGATTTTGTAACTGGCTTGCCATTGGCAGGAAAAGAAAGTTTCAATTCTTGCTGGGTAATAGTGGATAGATTAACAAAAATGTGTAAGTTTATCCCTACCCATAAAGAGGTATCTGCAAAAGACTTGGCATTACTATGGTGGACTCAGATGATGAATACTGCTGGGTTTCCCAAAGCCATAATCTCTGACAGAGATCCTAAATTTACTTCAGAGTTCTGGACATCTTTGATGGAAGTATCAGGTTGTCAATTAAAATTGTCTACAGCACACCATCCACAAACTGATGGGCTGGCTGAGAGGATGATACAAACTCTAGAAGACATGATCAGAAGATATTGTGCCTTTGGATTAGAATACAAAGACAATGAGAAATTCACACATGACTGGGTAACATTAATTCCTGGCCTTGAATTTGCTTATAATAGCACAACTCATTCTGTAACAGAGAAGAAACCATTTAAACTCTGGCTGGGATACGTACCAAATACCCCAGTAAATCATTTAAATAAATTACCAAGGTTGGATATACACCCTGGCACTAAATGCTTTATTCATATGCAAATAATGTGTAGAAAGCATGCAGAAGAATGCATCCAAAAAGCATTTGAATATGAAAAGAAAAGGTGGGACAAATCTCATAAAGAATTTGAATTCAAAAAGGGAGATGAAGTCCTCATATCAACACTACATTTTAACTTACAAGGTAATGTTAAATTAAAGGATCCCTTTGTAGGACCTTTTGTAGTAAGTAAAATGGTTGGAAATAATGCAGTGGAAGTCATATTATATGCTCCATATGATAGGAAACATCCAGTTTTCCCTATCTCATTATTGAAACCTTACCATGCAAATGATCCTGATTTATTTCCAAAAAGAAGGGGAAGGCCTAAAAAGCAACCTGAAGAAATTGTGGAAAAAGCAGAGATTGAAAAAATACTCAAGAAAAGAATCCTTACTAAAGAAAAAGGAACTGAGTATTTACTAAGATATAAAGGGAAATCAAATGAATTTGATAAATGGATACCTGAAAAAGAAATTTCTAATTTATCCACCCTTCTTAAAAAATTTAAACAGAAATAAACTTCTGTTCAACCAGCTGAGGGGTTAAAAAACCAGTACTCATAATATTTTATTATGTTTTATTTCTTTAAAGTATAATCTTTAATGCTACAGAATAAATCTGAATACCTGAAAATTACAAATAAATAAATAAAATGTATAACTTATCATTTTTTTTATTGTTTTTTTTGGGTGGGCGAGTGTCAGCCTGTATATCTCCAGGACTGAGTTAAAAGTGATTAAAAGTTATGTTAAACACATGAACTATACATGGGAACAATAAATAAGAGTACACAAATAGTATACATAAGTAAAATTATGATAATACACAAAAAATGCCATTATAACACCTTATATACATGCATATATCCACCTTTTATAGGTCTTATGTACTTAATATTAAGTTGGAATATGTTAGGGTAATCTTAAGAACCTTAAGTATAAGGCTACATAATTTTTAAGTACACTTAAAGCTGTTATATTCATTGTTTTATGCAAAAAACAAGAAATGCCCTTTATTTCACTTAAAAGTTGACTATATGCGCTATAAAATTGAGAATATCAAAATTGCGCTTTGACAGATCAATTGGGCTAGAATAGAACTATTTATTTGGCTATTTAAATGCATAAAAATAACACTTTTCAAATTTGGTGTTTTTTATGCCAGAAATGGCTTCTGTGTACTGGCCACATACTGCCTGCTTTTTTTCCGTGTGAATAGCTTCATTTTTAGCAAAGTTAGCTTTTTCACACTATAATTACCCCACATTCTACGCCCACTGTGGGGAAACACACTAAAATAGGCGACAGGCGCTTATTTAGTGTCCTAGCTTAATTAATAATGCATTGACCTTGTTTATATGCACTAATTTCATTAATAACCTCACTCTTGGCACTTTATTTCATCACCATGCTTAAATTCGCCTAATTTTAGTCAAGGATTTACCCGTGCAAGCGCCTGCCAAGAACTGCATGTAGTTACCCCACATCTCACGCTCTTTTTTAAGTTTTTGGGTGGTTTCTCAGTCAATTTTGGTTATTTTTGAATGGGAATTTCACGTAGTATAATGTCAGGATTAGCCCCATTATTTCTACAGTAAATCCCCCTTATTATTAAGCTATTATTAACCTTAAAAAGTCCCCTTTAGTCTTTTATATCATTGTTTTATACGCATATACTCTCTTTTTGTCTTTTTCTTTAATTTTGATTGATCTCCCTTATTATTACAGTATTTTGGCGGTTGTTACTTGTCTAATTATGTCATGGGTCACTAGGGATGTTGATGTGAAGGTCTATTAGTTGTTTTGAGGCGTCATTAACTGTGTATTGGATGGTATATCAAGGGATTTATTGGGGAACTCAGTGTGTATAATAGGAGGAGGTTTTTGGGTCTTGTTTCTACATTCTTTATCATTACAATTTAACCAATATAACCAAATCAATTACAATACATATCAATTAGTACTTTTATAAGACTTTTGAATAGTATCTGAA
>JASXTE010000006.1:32664495-32754495 GCA_030280995.1 Hemileia vastatrix
AAGTAATGCACTATTTAGCACTGGGTGCACTTGTCTCATTGAAATTGGTAATTCCAATTTTTATAAAGTATCAGATATTTTATGCTTGATTTTAAATGAGGCTCACCATTTTGTGATTTAGTTTGGTGCTTGGGTGTCATGTAGAAATAAATTGTGGGATTAATCAAACCTCATCACTTACCTGTAATGCCTGATACTGTCCTTTCCCTTGATCATGATGGTGCTTCATTGACTGTTGAGATAATTTGATCATTGTTTCTAATTCTTGATTTATACTCAGTATTTTTTGAATCATTTCTTCAGATCATCCTGGAACTTGAAAAGTTGATGGTGTAAAAATTGAGAATGTTGGGTGGTATCCATAGTTGGCATGGAAAGGTGACATGCCTGTTTCAGAATGTGTCTGTTTATTGTATGAGAATTCAGCCAATGGTAGCAGATGCACCTGATCATCTTGCTGATAGTTATTGAAATGGTGCAAGTATCACCACACAATATTTGGGGGGGACTTGCTAGAAATTCCTCAACTTGAACTTCGATGGAACACAGATGGAACTCAGACTGAACTTATAATGAACTGATAATGAAATTTACTTTGGACTCCTATTGAGCTCTTAACCAAGGATGAATGATACTGTGCTGAAATAATATTGAGAGTTTAATGAAAAATTAATAGAAATACAAAGTTGGGAAGCTTAAGAATCTGATAAATCCACAGTATTTTGTAATAAAACACAATTTAATGCTAATTTTGAATCTCACTTTATAAGTAAAAAGACTGAAAATCATAGTACTTATTTCAAAATTATTACTTCTAAGCTTTCTAATGAGTTAATTAATTTTTTGAGAAAAAATATAAAATTATATATGTGGCTCTTTTTGTTGAAAACTTCTTTTAACCCAGAATTTGAAACTTTGATTTTTAATTTTAACCCATATAATCTGATTCTTTATTTCATGTCTTTTTATATTTTTTTTCATTCAATATAATTATTTTCAATTCAGTTGAGTTATCCAAAAAAAAGAACCATCACATCTCCTATATTTTTACTTCTAGAATACCTTTAAACCACATATAACTAAACAAAAAAATATCAATGTGTTTTCTCAATCTCTCACTAAATGAATTACTCTAATAAACTCCTTATACCCAACACTAATATTTGAGAAATTATTTGATTATATGTCTTTAAAAAGGTATATCTCTTGTAATAGTAGATTTAATCCAGATTTTGAAATTTTTTAAATGCAAGTCAATGATTAAAATTAAAAGGAAATTCATTTTTGAACTTTTATTTGTATTTTTTATTCCTCAAATACTAAGTAGTTTTTTAATCAGCATTTAGTTAACATAATAAATATAAGAGCTTCCAGAACTTTTCATGATCTGGTTCATTAAAATTCTATGAAAATATTGTCAGTTGGTGAGTGATCTCATGAGTTAAAATAATTAATCACTACTCAATGAATTTTTCATATGAAAAACTGAAATTAAAACTAGAAGTAAAATTTTAAGGAGAAAACACAACAAAAAAGCCTAAAATTCTTTAAATTTAATATTAATGCTTAAGTGTGCTTCCATGCTATATGGCGGGATAATTGCTATTTCCACCTGGGAATAAGCACCATAGATTTTCAAAAGTGTTCTCATGTCAAAAAATGTGGTTCAGGCCAAATATCAGAGTAAAATATTGTACAAGAGCTGAACTTAATAGGTAGAAGTGGTAATTTTTCATCATTATATTAGTTGCTCATTGAATAACTACCATACACTACGCAATATAGGGGGTGGACTTTCTAGAAAGTCCTCAATCTGAACTCAGGTGGAGCTCAGACTGAACTCATACTGAACCCATACTGAACTCTACTTGAACACCCACCTAAAACTGTTCTTCTGAGTGGTGTTCATTCCTAATTGTATGGTTCCTTTATCAATAGCTCAGTGTGTGTTCAATCTGTGGTGAGTTTGGGTCCAAGGTTGCGGACTTGCTAGCAAGTCAGCCCCCCATATTGTGTGGTGATATGATAATTATTTTTAAAAAAAGACACAATAGGTATTTTGAGTTATACTCATATAAAAAAGCTTGTTTTAAAGTGATTATATTTTAATTAAAATAAATAATGATGCATATTTTAAATTAATAGACAGAATATTTCAATTCTATGTTGTTGATGAACATATTAAGTAAAAAGTTTCAGGTTTGCTTTTGTAGTCTTTGGAAAAAAGTTATTAACAGGATTAATTTACAACTGAACATTTACACATACTTCTTGAATAGAATATATGAGTTAACAACTTATCAATCATTTATTAGAAAAATGATATTCAAACTGATATGTAAAAATTATATTATTCTGCTATTAAATTTCTAATTATTTAAAGTAAAATCCCTTTAATATTATATGTAAACAGAAGATTTTATAAATCCTCTTATAATCGTCCTTATAAATAAGAAATACTAGGAAGAATATATTTTTAAAATAATGAATTTGGATAGAGAATATTTCAACTCATCAGTACACATTTAAAACAGAAACTTAAGGTTAAAATTTGAGTTTTTACAACAATATATATTTATTTGAAACTTATTTATTTAATTTTTTAAAAAGATACCATTTTTTAGCCTATGAGATTTCCCTTTAATTTACACATGAAAATCAAGAAAAAAAAAATTGAGGCTTTGAAGGATCTACATAACTTGTACTTAAAATGAACAAATTGTTTTTTTGAGTTAGTATGAATCTAAAAAGAAGATCTGATACCTTTTTTATATGTTATAGTTGTATTAAAATAATTTTTAGTTATCTTCTTAAAATTTAATGGAGAAAAAAGAATAATTTCATAATATTAGGAAATCAACATCCAAATAGTTTTAATATAAAATTTCTCCAAAATGATTCATCTTTTGTATTTGTTTCCAGAAATTTAAAGCATTCAATATAAATCATTTTGATATAAGAATATACTTGTGTTTACATTTAAAAATATCTGATAAAAATTGTAAAAAATTATAAATTTTCTCACAGTTTAACTTAGATTGAACCACAGTTCAAAACAGGATCTCCTTGTGAGTTAAACATAAGTTCCACCAAAATTAAGATATATTTTTTTTTGGAAAATGTATATAGTCATTGAAATGAAAAAACTTTATTAAAAAATGACTCAAAAAGTTTTTTCTTTTATATAATAGATTATAGCAAAGATATTGAGGAAGCTAACATACTCATTTTATTAAATTTTTGGTTATCATGACTAATTATTACTTCATGTACAGTAATCATAGAAGATAAAATAAAGCAAAAGGTTTACTATATATATCAATATGTTTCATTTTAAATATTTATTTAAATTTTATTTTTGAATTTAAGAATATTATACATCTTACTAAAATTGTTCTGAAATAAATTAAAAGCTCTATACATTCATTTAATAAAAGAAAAAAGTGCACTAGGGTAAAATTTTAATATAGTCTTTTTTACTTTTCCCAACTTGTTTCAAAAGTTTACCCATGTTATTGTTTTTCTATCTTATGTATATTCTTAATAAACATTCTGTAAAAGACTTTGTAAAAAATTAAAATAGTATATAATGGCTAGTTTTTACACTCCTGTAGATCTTCAGTCTCAATGTTTGGTACTTATTACAAACATTGAATAAACAAATAGCTTGTATGTATTGAGGGGTATGAATAGAAATAAACCACTTTTACATGTTGTTTTTGATTGTGGAAAATGAGTGCTGAAATCAGATAGGGAGAACTCTGTTCTTTGGCAAAAGATAGAGTCCACCTTCAGTTTTTTTCCACCTTGTTTCACATCCTTTTGAGCTCTATACATGCCTTTCTCTGCCTTTGTATTCCCTCTGACTTCATTCCCATATCTCTTCTTTTGATAAACATCCCAAGGCAGTTACTACAGTATCAAACATTCATGAGTAAGTTTCCATAATCCTCACCCCTCCCCTCCCCTCCCCTTTTAATTTTCACCCCACCCCACTACTCTTGCTTCCCTCCTCATCTATACTCACCCCTTTCTCACTCCTCCCTACCCCACCCAACTTCTTTCACCTCCCACCTCAACCTTTCCTTTCCACCCTTCAACCCACCAAGCCTTTTTTAAGATATTCTAAACCTCTCACTTCCAAATCCAACCTTCTTGTTCCCCATCCCAACCAGTAAACCTCAAAGTCATCTTGATCCTTTCTGTCAGCCTAGATATCCCTAGGACTGAGTATTTCTTATACTTAAAATAAGATAACCTTAAGTAAATTAAGCTTATATCTTAAAAATAAGGTTAAAATACTTATATATATGTTTATAATACATATATATATAATTATTACACTATTATATAACTTATAGTAGTTTAAATAGCTTATCCATAGCCTAATAATACTTATTGAGGTGTTAATGGAGTCATAATATATTTATCTTAAGTGATATTAAGTAATTATTGACATACATAAGCTTATACGTATACATAAATCTCATATTCAAAGAAATATGCAGTATATTATGTATATTTAGGTCTATAAGTGGGTTTTAGCCTCTTAATAGCCTATAAACTTTGTTTTTCTGCTTATTTTAGGTCATATAGATGTATCCAGTGGACTCACAACACCTACAGAAGCATAGACATCTGTTTCAGGCGCATACACTCAGTTTGGACAACTTAATCTGCTTCCTTGGATGGATATTCACAGATTTATGGGTTGGGAGGTCATTGTTGGGTTAATATGGATGCTTGGGGATGTTATTGGGGGCTTGTAAATTTCATTTGTTTCCTTTATATGCTTTGGGTTTCATTATATCCTCTTTGGATGAGTTATTTTATCTATTTCTTTATGGTATCTGCTTTTATCTGGATTTTCTATTTATGGTATGGGTCTGTGTTATCATTAATTGTGATGGAGGGTCCTTACTTGAGGTCTGGGTGATGAATCTGCTTGAAGTGGACTCCATGGGGAGGTTATGGGCCCTCACAGTTCTTTAATTTCCAGGGATAGCAGTGACATCATCTGGATTGAAGGTCTGTGCACTCCAGTGGATTTTGGTATAAGTAAGGGAGGATTTTGACGGTTATTAGACATCACTTACTTACTACAATTCAATTAAACATTTAAAACACAATTATTATCATTTAGAAATATATTATAAAGCCTTTATAAATTGATATTATCTTTATATAAGCTATAACTATATTTTATTTATCTATTTTCCAACACTAGCACACATTTAATCCAAGTATTGTGAGTTTTATTTGAGTATAACTATTTTATTAGTCTTCCACTGAGGCTTAATCACTAAATCATTTATAAATAAGAAGTAGGACCATTAATAAATACTATTAAATTATACTTATATACTAGATACACTGACACTTTCGCTGCTCACCCCACCTCTTTGGCTTGTAAATTCACCCCTTTTTTCCATATAGAGTAAGAGGGGTGAGAAGGATATCAGTTAAGGTTATTCATAGTGATATGAGATATATAAGGGTGGATAGGGGATCAAAAGGGGTGATATGTGTAAAAAATTGATTTAGGTGAGGTGAGGTGGGAGGGAGAGGGGTGGAGAAGGGGGATACAAGGGGTGATCAGGGGAGAGGACTGGTGAGAGTAGCACTAAATTTCAGAGAGTGGGAGAATGTGTGAGGGGAAGCATATAGGAAGCACAAAAGAGGGGAGCGAAGTATTAGGAAGGACAATTTTTAAAGAGAATAAATAATAAACATATATAATAAATTATAGGGAATTGAAAATGAAATGGCATGAAACAAAAAAACTTATAACTATTGTGCAAAATGTTTTAGCCAAATATTTTATTCTTGTTGAAATTTGACACTTATTATTTCTCTATAATGAGGTTAATGGTAAATTATTTTTTTGAAAAATAGTGACAAGAAAATATTTTTAAATCTAAAATTATGGTATAAATATTTATTTTTTGGATTGTACAATTAAATAAATTATTTTAACCATCAATTTTGAGCTTTATGTAGCTTCCACTAATACTTTAAAGCTTAAGAAATACTTAAGAATATATACTCATACCATGAAAGAAAAAATATACTTCAGGAAAGTGTTACTAATAAAATTTTGATGAAAAGTATCATTTTAATAATTTTTTTTCTTGAATAACTTTTTATAGTATTTGGAGATCCTTTTATAAATTGATTAGTGAAAAATCCTGTAAAAGCATGAAAAAGGGGTTTTAGTTCAATTTATACAATAATTTGTATATTTTCAAAGAAAGACCAAAAAACATGTTTTTTCACAATTACATGATGGCCCAATTTTTTTTTGGTAGTGTATTTCACTTACTTCAATATTCCTACAAAAATTCTAGTAATTCAAGCATCATGATTTATTTTTTTAATGATCAACTGTGCTTCAATAAATTTTTGAACTAATTTGAAGTTGTGTTCAAATTAAAATCAATATTTCCTCATGATTGTTTCAACACCACCTCAATGTGTGCTCAATTAGATATGAATTTGAATTCAAGGTTGTGGACTTGCAAGTCCACCTCCCATATTGTGTGGTGTATTTTTCAATTTCATTATTAAATATCTCATATTTCATTTCAGTCTGTAGATTCCATGCACTTGACAAGATGAGATTGATATTTAGTTTCTCATACATTTCCTTCAATAACTTAGAGTTGAAAGTACTTCCCCTTCCAGATACTGTACTTTCAGGTAATCCATGTAAATTCCAAACATGTACCACCATTAAGTCTAAAATACACTCTGATTTAACCTTTGTAGTAGTGGGGACAACATTTTCAATCTTAGTGTCACAGTCAACAACTGTGAGGATAGCACTCCTTCCTTGTGACTTGGATAACTCCACAATCAGGTTGTAGGATATTTCCTTCAATGGATTCTTGGGTATGCTTAATGGTGTTAGTGGTGTGACTGTTGGGCTGACCTTGATCCTCTAGAAAGAGTCACATGAAGCTACATAGTGCTGGATGTATGCCTTCATGGACTTCCAATAAGAGTTGTGATTCACCAGATTTACTGTCTTCAGTGGTCCTGGGTATCTCCCCATTGGGAAATCTTGCCTTGATTTGATCACCTGCCTCTTGAGCTCTTCATGATTTGGAACCACTATCCTCCACTTCCCCTTCCAAGTGATACTCCTCTAATCCCTTCCTTACCAATACCTCCTTAGATAACAGCCCCTTCATCAACTCCTGAACTCCCTCATACTTTTCCTGTCCCCTCCTTATGCATTCCATTAAATACTCATCTATAATTAACCACCCATCAAGATCCCCTTTCATTAAAGTTGAACCAAAAGTGTGTAACTGGTTTGATGCTGGGCTCAATTCAGGGTGTTGAAATAATGCATTAGTTTCTCCAATTTTCTTTCCTAGTTGGAATTGAATAACAAAATTAATACTACTTAAAATATCTTCCCAGAGCACTTGCCTTTGTGTCAGCTTTTTTTTTTGGTCAGGAATGTTTCCAAGGTTTTGTGATCTGTATAGATATTAACATGCAAATGGTGTGCTTCTCCTTCCAAGTAGTGGTACCAGTTTCATACAGCTTCTACTAATGCCAGTAGCTCTTTATCAAAGATTTTTTAGTTCAATTCAGAACTCAATAGTGTATGTGAAAAATATTCTGTTGGGTGTAAGAAATTTTAAGTATCAAATTGGGATAATACCACACCTAGTGCAAAGTCTGAGCAGTTGCATTCCAGAAAAAATGGCTTTAGTAAGTCTGGGATTGTAAGAATAGGGGCCATCACAAATTTCCTTTTCAAGTTTTCAAAAGTATCTTTTTGGCTAATTTTCCATGTGAATTTGGTGTTTTTTCATTTGTGAGGTTGTGTAGTGGTTGGCAGGTATGAGAATAATTTTCAATAAATTGGAAGTAAAAAGTTTCAAAGACTGAAAATGACTGGAGCTTATTTACTGATGCTGGTTTTGGCTACTCTGGTACTACTTTTATTTTCTCCTGGCTCATCCATACCATATCTTTTGAAATGATCATACCCAGATAAAGGATTTCCTTTGCTGAGAAGACACATTTTTCTGGTTTCAACCATACTTGCACCTTTCTCAAGTGCTTTAAAAAATCCTTCATTCATATCTGGTGTTCCTCCACTGATCTGAATTAAATCAAGTTGTCATCTAGATACATTTCCACATCTTTCCTTATTTTTCTTCTAAACTCCCTTACTAAATGACCACTATTCCCACATTTTATACAAAGAAATTTTCTCATACACCTCTGGTATTCTTCATCAGAGAGCCTTCTTTTCCAAATGGAACCTTGTGAGTTCTCTGAATCAATATTCATAATGTTTGGGTACCAAGTACTGTCCCCGCTTGATGAAGCATAGTTGCACCATTGATGAGCACTTCTCCCACCATCCATGCACTGATGTGTGAAATTGTTATCAATTTTAATGGACAGTTCCATGAGCTCTTGAATGGAGGTTGGAAAAGGGTGACTAATTAGGGAGTTCCTAATTTTCGGTGAGAGTCTATTCCTGAAGTGAAACATGAAAACTCCTTCTCCCCATGTTGTAATGTAACTATCATGGCCCTTGAATTCAAAAAAAATACTTAGTCCCCAAGTGTTTCTGACATTGTGGAATTTCAAATAAGGGTAAGACTTATAGTGTCAATTTTTTATGGATTGTGTTATTTCCTGGATTTTGGGCCTATTCAATGATTGATAAGGGGAGGGAGTTCAGTGTGTCACATGTGACAGGGATATTGTGGCCAACATGTGGTTGTGAAAAAATGGAAAAAAGTGCTGATTTATGGTCATAACTGACACCCATTTTTGAAATAAGTGACTTTTTTGCATAATTTAAGTGCTGATTTGGTTTGAAATCCAGACTTAAGTTAAGTGTAGATTTTCCAGAACTGACACCCCCTATTGTATTTGTTTATTAAAAAGAAGATACACTCAAAAGACAGACAGAACAATGTCCTTTACATACTAATTAGGCACCACAAAAAAACACCTTGAACCTGCTAGCAGGCACCAATCTCTCAATCCATCTGTGACACAAGAATAAGTCAGATTTGATGCCACATGAGCTAGCATGCTCAGTGTTCAGTGGTTGTTCTTGCCAGAAGAATTAAAGCTGAGCTAGAACTGAATAAAATCAAAGATATGGATTGGCGCCTGCAATAAGGTTCCACCATTTTTTTCTGGTGTAGGGGGTATCAAAATTAAAAATTTATGTAATTATTTATAAAGTATTTCACAACACAAAAAAATAAACAAACTTGAAATTAATTGTCAGTAAAAAATGTTTTTGGGGTTTAATATGCCATATATTAAAAAATAATCATAGTTGATTTTGTCAGCTGACAGGAAGTATAGCTGACAATAAATTTGGAATGGTGATCAATATAAATAGTATATTAAATAAACAAGATAAAATACTTCATAGATGTAAAAAGGAAAAATTATGCAGTAAATGTAAATGCAGACAGATAAGACTGCATGAAGATCTATGCAAGTAGATAAGAAAAAAGTAATATAAATACAGTCAGTTGATAATGCATGATTATTCATGCAGGAAGATAAGAATTTAGGAATATAAATTCAGGCAGATAAGAATGCAGTAATATTAATAAAGGAAGATATAAATAAAGGAAAAAGGGAAATCAGATGCAAGATCTGAGACAAAAATATTATTTGTTTCTGGTAAAAAGGAGAAAGGCCAAACTGTAGGGAATAGGGCAAAACAAGGGTAGGAAGAAAGTACTAAGGTTATTCATATGTAAAAAAATGTAAATAGGGTAAATGAAATAATATACAAAGAGATGATTTCCACTTGAAATTACCATCTGCTTTTACCAACACATTTTATTAAAGCCTTATTTGTGTTTCTACATTTGTAGTCCCTTAAAGTCTTAATAATTATTATAGTTTCCCTGCTATATTGAGTGAAGTCCACTGCATAGAAAATTCTGTTTAATTATTGTTCCACTTATCATTTAATATTAAAGATTATTTTAGTGATATTGTATCTTAAATAGGTAAGCTCTATTGATTAATAAATTGCATTTATATCTTATTCCTGGTACAGACTTTAGAGTAACTCAAGCAAGTATTGAAGAAGCATAATTGATATTAATTATTATACTTTTAATAACTTACTGGTCTGGGTAACATATTTTGTCAGTGTATCTAGTATTTAAGTATGATTTAATAGTATTTATTAATGTTCCTACTACTTATTAATAAATGATTTAGTGATTAAACCTCAGGGGAAGACTAATAAAATAGTTATACTCAAATAAAACTGACAATACTTGGATTTAAATGCGTGCTAGTGGTGGAAAATAGATGAATATAATAAAGTTATAGCTTATATAAATATAATATCAAATTATAAAGGCTTTATAATAAATTTCTAATTGATAATAAATGTGTTATAATGTTTATTTGAATTTTAGTAAGTAAGTGATTTCTAATAACCACCAAAATCCTCCCTTACTTATACCAAAATCCACTGGAGTGCACAGACCTTCAATCCAGATGATGTCACTGCTATCCCTGGAAATTACAGAACTGTGAGGGCCCATCACCTCCCCATGGCGTCCACTTCAAGCAGATTCAACACCCAGACCTCCAGTAAGGACCCTCCATCACAATTAATGATAACACAGACCCATACCATAAATTGAAAATCTAGATAAAAGCAGATACCATAAAGAAACAGGTAAAATAACTCATCCAAAGAGAATATAATGAAAACTAAAGCATATAAAGGAAAAAAAATGAAATTTCAAGCCCCCAATGACATCCCCAAGCATCCATATTAGCCCAGAAATGACTTCTCAACCCATAAATCCGTGAATATCCATCCAAGGAAGCAGATTAAGTGGTCCAAACTGAGTGTATGCGCCTGAAATAGATTTTTATGCTTCTTTAGGCGTTGTGAGTTGACTGGATACATCCATATGACCTAAAATAAGCAGAAAAACAATAGTTATAGACTATTAAGAGGCTAAAACCCACTTATATACCTAAATATACATAATATACTGCATATTTCACTGAATATGAGATTTATGTATACATATAAGCTTATGTATGTCAATAATTACTTAATATCACTTAAGATAAGTATATTATGACTCCATAAACACCTTAATAAGTATTATTAGGCTATGGATAAGCTACTTAAACTACTATAATTTATATAATAGAGTAATAATTATATATATATGTAATATAATCATATATATTATTGTTTTAACCTTATTTTTAAGATATAAGCTTAATGTACTTAGTGTTATCTTATTTTAAGTATAAGAAATACTCAGTCCTAGGTATATTTAGGCTGACACTCCCTCACCCAAAAAAAACAATAAAAAAAATGTTAAGACATTTTAATTAAAAGTAAGGAGTGAATAGAAATTTTTTTAAAATTTCTATAATACATATACTGAATAAACAGTATTATTTTGATTTAAATTTTTTCAAGAGATTTTTAAGATCAGAGATTTCATTTCTGGAATCCACTGATCATATTCACTTGATTTATTTTTAAATCTTAATAGATACTCAACTCCCTTTTCTTTAGTAAGGTGTCTCATTTTAAGTATCTTTTCAATTTCTGCCTTTTCAACTATTTCTTCAGGTTGCTGTTTATGCCTTGCTGATCTTCTTGGAAATAGGGCAGTATCATTAGAATGGTATGGGTTTATAAGAGAAATAGGAAATACTAGATGTTTTCTATCATAAGGTGCATGTAGAATAACCTCAACAGCATTGTTACCAACCATCTTTTTAAATACAAATGGTCCAATGAATGGATCCTTCAATTTAAAATTACCATTTAAATTTAAATGTAGTGTAGAAATAAGTACTTCATCGCCCTCTTTGAACATTTGTTCTTTATTAGCTTTATCCCATCTTTTCTTCTCATACTCAAATTCCTTATTTATACATTCTTGAGCATGTTTTCTGCATAATTCTTGCATCTGAAGAGAAGATTTAGTACCTGGATGGATATCAAATCTAGGTAATTTATTAAGTGTTTTAACAGTGGTATTAGGTACATAACCCAACCATAACTCAAATGGCTTTTTGCCAGTGACAGAATGTACTGTACTATTGTATGCAAATTCTAAACCTGGGATAAGGGTTATCCAATCATCCGTGAATTTTTCATTTTCTTTAAAGTTTATACCAAAAGCACAATATCTTCTTATCATATCTTCTAAAGTTTGTATCATTCTTTCTGCTAGCCCATCAGTTTGTGGATGGTATGCTGTAGAAAGTTCTAATTGACACCCTGAGACATCCATAAGTTATGTCCAGAACTCAGAAGAAAATTTAGGATCTCTGTCAGAAACTATTGCTTTGGGGAAACCTGCTATATTTAAAATTTGTGTCCACCATAAAAAAGCTAAGTCCTTTGCAGAAACCTCTTTGTGGGTAGGAATAAATTTACACATCTTTGTAAATCTATCTACAATTACCCAGAAGGAGTTATAAATCTTATGCCCTGCTATTGGAAAACCTGTTACAAAGTCCATGTTAATTATTTCCCATGGAGCTTTTGGTTGCTCAATTTTTTGTAATAAACCAGCTCTTTTTCCTGTTAATCTTTTAGATTTTTGACAAGAATCACATGTCTCAACATATTTTTGAACATCCTCAGACATATTAATCCACCAAGATGTGTTTTTTACTCTGGTTAATGTTTTATGGTAGTCAAAATGACCTGCTAATATATCATCATGACATATACTTAACTTTAACTCCTTCATTGAAGGGGAAATTACAATTACATTACTTAATTTTTTCCTGTAATATATAAAACCATCCTCAATGGAAATTTTTCCTTTTTCTAATGCCTCTTTATACTTATTTGGTAATGTTTTTATTAAAACATTCATTGAAGCATTAGATGGATCATTTAATATTGTAGTGAGTTTACTCAAGTCAGGATCTGAAGCATACATATCAAGAATTTATTTCATGAATTCATCCTCAAGATCTACAATATAAATGCCATAAATGTTAATAATCTCTGTTTGACAAACATAAGCAGGATTATCATCATTATTAGGCAGAGGTACTCTAGATAACATATCTACATTAGAGTTTAAGGTTCCTGCTCTATGTGTAATAGTCATCCATCCTCTGTATTCTTGTACAGCTAATTGCCTTCTAAACATGTGTCTATTAGGAGTTTTCATGTTTAAGAGTGACTTTACTGCACTACAGTCAGTTATTAACTCAAATTTTTGGTCTTCAAGGTAATAATGTAGCTTCTCAAGATCCCATACTACTGCCAAACATTCAAGTTGAGTTGCACCAAATTTTAATTCACTACTTCTTAGAGTACGTGAAATATAGAAAATTACTACTTCTGAAATTTTTCCTTAAATAAGTTGTTTTTGATGCAAAGCAGCACCCATACCAATAAAACTTGCATCTGTATATAATACAAAAGGTAATTGGAAATCTGGTAATCCCAAGATAGGAGCTTTCATCAAACATTCTTTCAACTTATCAAAAGCCTGTTGTCTTTCATTATTCCAAATGAAAGCTTCTGATTTCTTTATCAATGTGGTCAATGGTGCAGCAATTAACTGGTAGTTTTTTATATATTGTCTATAATAACCACACATACCAAGAAAAGATTGTACATCCTTTACATTTTGAGGAATGCCAATATTCTTTATTGCAGCCACCTTATTTTGGTCTACACATATTTGTAATCCAAATACAATATGACCAAGCACTTTTAAAGATTTAAACCCAAATTTACATTTTTTAATGCAAGGGTCATTTTTATTTCATCCATTTTCTGAAATACCTTCTTTAAATGGATTAAGTGTTCATCATATGTCTTAGAGAACACTATGATGTCATCAATGTATACCATTAACCATCCCTCAATCATTACATTATGGAATGTTATATCCATTAACTTCTGAAATACTGATGAAGAATTTTTTGGTCCAAATGGCATCCTTCAATGTCATATATTTATAAATTCCCATGTGTGTTGTTATCAACAAAAAGTTCTGTGAATTCTTTTCAACAGGAATTTGATGGTACCCTTTATTTCCATCTAAGCAACTTATATACTCAGCACCTTTAATGGTAGCATGTATAGAGGCAATCCTTGGCAAAGTATGAATATCTTCTACTGTAAATGTATTTAATGCTCTATAATCACCGCAAAGTCTTGCTTTATCTTGTTCATAAGAAATTAGAACTGGTGATATTACACAATATTTTGGTGTAGTTTCAACCTTTTCAAGAATGTTCATTTTTAATAAAATTTTAATATTATCCTCTATGTCTTTCCTCTTCATTTTTAAAGCAGGGTATGGTTTTTTTTAAGACTAGCAGGAATATTATCCATATCACAGGTTAAACTAATCTTCATTTCATGATCTTTTACAAGGCCAAGTTCATTTGTACCATGTGCAAAAGCCATTGGAAATGCTTTAATTAAGTCCAAAATATTATTTTTCTCAGCTTCACTTATCTGAGTGCCAAATGATGCTTTTGAAATTTCTGTTTCCAGAAGTTCCATCTCATTGGATTCTCTTCCTTTGCACAGAATATTTGTTACTGACTCAATGTGTAAGACTGTGTTAAAAGAATTTATTTTAAATTTCCTTTTACCATTCATGCCAATTGGAAAATTGTTATTAGAAGGGTCTAATTTCACACCAAACTTAGTCAGAATATCATTTCCAATGATAAAACAGTTACTACAGTTAGTATTATCCATTACTACAAAGTCACAAGTTACTTTTACATGACCATGTTGATGTTTAAAGAAAACAGCAGCTTTGTATCTACCAATGGGATGTAGTACTGATCCAAAACCTCTCCAATTTTTACTTTGAAGGGGTTCAAGCTTAGACTTATATTCACTATCAATTTTCTGCAATGTATTAGTATGAACAACAGAAGCAGCAGCTCCTGTTTCCAATACTATATTAACATTTTCACCAGAAATGATAGCTGGAACCGTGATAGGTGTCATTCTAAAGTTATCAGCTTGTATATCTTTAATGATTTCAGCATCCTTAATATTCATTAAAGATTCATTTGAGTCCATATTTAATAGGGGGTGTCAGTTCTGGCAAATCCGCACTTAAATAAGTGCGGATTTCCAAAACACACTAGCCCCAATACTGGTGGATTTCAAAATGAAATAAGTCACTTATTTCACTCAAATCCGCACTTTCTCAACCAAAAGTGCTGATTTCACCATCAAGTCCCATTTCACTGATTTGTCAGCATCATCCCATTCATACGCGGCACTCCGCAGCATAACACTTCATAACTCAAAACATCGTACATCACTTACATCTTCATATCATATCATATAAGAGTTATGCCTTCCTCACTTTCAAATCGTGATAAATTACATAAAGCAATGACTTTCATGGCTCTTGAACTGCTCTTGGACTCTGATTGCAATTCTGATTCTGATCTAGAAGAAGATTTTGTCTTTTTATCAAAAATGGCCACGAAAAGTTACCTTCTTCCCAGAAAGCCTCAAGTACTTCATACCCCCAAGTACACCATCAAAACACTTCTTAAACTATCTACACCCAGTTTTAGACAGCTGTTCAGGACTTCTCAGGAATGTTTCCTTAAATTTCTTGAGCTTATTCAGGATCATTCCATATTTCACAATAATTCTCAAAAAGAACAACGACATCCTTCAATTCAATTGGCCATCACACCATGTCGTTTGGGTTCAAATGGTAATGGAGCCGCTTTGAAACGTTTAGAAAATGTCTTTGATTTAAGGTATTGTTCAGTTAACACTTATACCAAACAATGTATCACTGCCATCAACTCCTTGTAATCTCAACTTCTCACCTGGCCAACAAAAGAAGAGCGACTTGAATCATCTCAGGTTATGCAAGCAGAGGGCTTCCCAGGATGTATTGGTTTTGTTGATGGTACTGCTATTCCTTTGAGCCAGAAACCTGCTCAATGTGGAAACAATTACTTTCACATTCTCATCAAAAATTTTCACCAAAATATTTACAAGTCAAAAAAATTCTATATCTGTTTTAAAAAATTGGCAATACTCTCCCCTGCATTTTATTGAAGCAAGGGGTGGATATCACCAAAATTTTTCTAAGTCATCAATTTCACATGTCAGATTTGAAAATTTGGCAATACCCCCCCTGCATTTTATTGAAGTAAGTGGTGGAAGTCATTTAAATTTAATATAATTACGTAAATTATTAAATAAATATCTAATATATATCAATTTCCCTAGTTTAAAGTAATGACAATCCCTTAAGCCAAAATGCAGATCAAATCTAGAAACAAAAGTTTGGGACTTTCCACAAGTATAGGCTAGAGGAACCCCATGAAACAAATAAATGTTATCATGATTACCATTTATACAACACAAGGTCGTGGGCCCATTACTTTAGTTGAGGAAATTGATACATAAAAAATATTTTTTAAAAATTTACGAAAAATATAAAATTTTTGATGACAACTCTAATCCCCATACTTTTTGGATCTAAATAAAGTTTTTTTAAATTGATTAACTTTACCTTCTTTCATTACATTATTGATTCTTTGAATCAACTTATGACTGATTTGAAATGAGCAACCAAAATGTGTTAAATGTTGACAGGATTCCAAACCAGGAAGAGCTTTGGTCGTTTGATGATTATCCTTAGAAGAATTCCAAATAGTTTCGATGATACCATTTCCCAAACCAAAATCAATGATGAACCGGTGGTCTGGAAAATATAAACCATGTCATTTGATTTTAGCTGGAGATGGTATTGGTTGGCCAGTAATTGGTTTGATATATGAGAATATACCAAAAGTAAGAAAATTGGTGTCCTTGGTATCAGTGTGAATTATATTGTGAAATCCAGAATGAGTGATAATAACATTAGAAAATAAAAGATATTCGTGGCTGATATCTTCCCATTCGGAGTCACACCAATTTGGTATTCCAACTTTGGTTGCAAGTTCATGATTTTTTTCAAATGCTTTATTACAGTGCTTTTTGAGTCGAAGAGCAAGAAAAGAGTTAAAGGAAGGTAGAGTGTCCCATAAGCAAAAATCTTCATCTTTTTGAGCTTTAGTGATATTCTTGAGAAACGAATACATGCCTATATAATTGAAATGCCTAGATAATAATCATATAAGAGTTTCAGAATCCTTATCCTCTAAATATGCAATATAAAAATGTGAAATAAGACAAGTGAAATTCGGAAAAAAGGCTCAACTTCAAAGGTCAAAATCTTAGCAACCACTGAACCTAATTCAAACCTGTTTGAGGGAAATGAAAGATATGCTTTAGTAGAATCTTCAGTTAAATGACATGTGATTTAAATAAACCTCACCCTAATTTGTTACATAAAAAATGAAATAAAAATTTAAATTGGGAAAAAAAAGGCTCAACTTTAATGGTCAATATCTCAGCAACCACTGAATCAAATTCAAATCTGTTTGTGGGAAATGAAAGGTAGCCTTCAGGAGAATCTTCAGTAAAAAGAACATTAGATTTGAATAAACCTAACCCTATTTCCAAGTCTGATTTTCAAAATTTTACAAAAACTTGAAAAGTGGTAATGAAGATGAGATCAAAAGGAGTTTTATAAGTTCACTGTTATCCAGATAAGAGTCATACATATATTTAAGTATGAAGTTTTCATAAAAGGAATGAGATATCATATAGGCATGAAAAAAAGGAGATGAAACTTACCTTGATTGAAAAGTAGGAAAAATAGAGTGAGAAAGATTGATGTTGGAATTGTGGGGAAATTGAATATGGAGTAAGTGAAATGCATAAAGAATGTGCAATGTATGTGTTTCAATGAAATGGAGCCAAAAAAAAGTGAAATAAGGGAAAGGGGGGATAATGACCATGCCAAGGAGGGATGAAGAGTAGGGTGATGGAGCTAAAAAAGAAAGTAAAGAGTGAGAGAAAAAAAAGGTTAATTATAACATTGAAATCCAAAATAACCACTTACAAAAAAAATTTAGATAAAAAAAATAAAATAAACAGAAAAAAACAAAAAAAAATTATAATTAGTAATCAAAAAATCAAAAAAAAAAGAATAAAGTGACTTACCTGGAGAGATGAGATGACAAAATGAATGAAACCAAATTGTTTGAGGGATGTTGGAGGAGAATAGGAAAAGGATATGAGGGATGAATGAAAAAAAAAATCACTGACAAAATATGCGATTTCATGTTGAGCTGGTGAAAGAAAACCAATGAGCCATCCAAAAAAAAAAAATTCACCGTAAATTCCAAAAAAAATGAATATGCAACAAACCAAAATACCAACCCAAGTGAATGAAGTACACAAAGAGGACATTTGGAGAGTACAAAATGGTATGGGAAAGAAAGGGATGATGTGGCCAACATGTGGTTTTGAAAAAAAAATCACGAAAAAAGTGCTGATTTGAGGTCAGAACTGACACCCATAGAAAAAAGATTAAGAAGTAGAAGAAATAAGTAAAAAAGAATGTAAACATGCCTGGTCAAAATATTGAAAATTTCAGGAAGGGGTGTGTGCCGAGGATTGATGGGTAGGTAGCGAGGAAGGTCAGTGTGTCACATGTGACAGGGATGGGGTAAGAAAGGAAGGGATGTTTTGTGGCCAAAATGTGGTTGTGAAAAAAAACGGGAAAAAAGTGCTGATTTGAGGTCATAACTGACACCCTTTTTTGAAATAAGTGACTTTTTTGCAAAATTTAAGTGCTGATTAGTAAGTGCTGATTTGGTTTGAAATCGGCACTTAAGTTAAGTGCGGATTTGCCAGAACTGACACCCCCTAATATTGGATTGTCAAAGATGGACAAATCATCTTCCAACATACAGACTTCATTTTCATCACTATATGAGATATTACTGTCATAATCACTTGAATCTTTACTTTTCTCTGTTTCAATTTCAGATTCATGTTGATTTTCAACAATATTTATATTCTTCTCACATTTGTGACCTTTAACCCAAGGTTTGTTACACTTATAACAAGTATTTGTCTCATACTTTTTGGTACTACAGGTGCAGTAGGGTTTTTCTGCTTCTCCTGAAGTATTTTTGAATTCTGATTTTTCACAGGTTCAACATTTTGTTTATAAGTGGAATACCTTGCTTCATACTTATGGTTTAGTAATATTTCATTGAAAATATTAATAAAGTCAGAATATTCAGTAACATTAATTGTTCTAGCTACAACAATGTCTCTGACAGATATAGGTAATTTATATATTATCTTATCTTTCCATAAGTTAAAATCCATATGAGGCTCAATGGCTTTTAATATTTTGTTTAAATTCATTAAAAATACCATAGGTTTGTCACCATTCAACAGATTATACCTAGTTTTCTCATAAAGTCTCTGCTGAGTGAGCCTGAATTTAGAGCCTCCAAATTGTTTTTCAATTAGTTGTTTCCATTCAGCCCAAGAGTAATCTTTACCCTCAATCAAAACAGCTTCAAACCATAATAAAGCAACATCCTTAATTAAAGAGATCAATTTTGATGTTATTTCTTCATCTGGTAACTTATATGAGAGCTTTAAATTGTCAATTCTTTGGATAAAATGTTGCAAATCAGAGCTGGCTTCCCCATCATAAGTTGGGTACTGATCTATCTTAGGCCAGTTCTTCTGATTGGATTTTATTTCACTAATCTTAGGTAAATTCAACAACTCATTTACTCTTGATAAATGGTCTTGTATTTCCTCGAGTACGGATTTGTGACTTAAATTTTCAGATTTGACACTACCACCAGATGGTTTTAGTTGTGGTGGTTTAGGGAAGGAATGAGATTCACTTTTGCCAATAAAAAGATTATTATTATACTGAGTATACTTATGATTATCCTGGTTCATTAGTAGATTGGCAGTTTCAATCTCAACTTTAGTCAATCTTTGTAGCAGCTCAGAGACACTTTGATTTGTCTGGGCAAAAGATAACTTAGTTCTTGATTCAGTTTTCAATAAATGTGTTTCATACAATTTTTCCAACTCACAGAATTTGTTGGAAAGTTCATTATATTTATTACTCAATGAATCATATTTAAGAGTTAGAGACAAATTTTCATTCTCTAATTCTTTATTATGTGTTGCCAGTTGAGAAATATTTAATGTTAAAGATGAAATTGTATCACTTGTGAGCTTAACTGTCTGTTCCTCACAATCAGTCCTTCTATTCCACAATGCTGAAACAATTCTATGGACAGTTGGATTAGGGTTAAAATACTCCAAGTCTTCCTTCTCAATTCTCTCACTCTCTTGTGAACTTCTCATCCCACTAGTAAGTGGTGGCAACTGAGGATTAACTGTATTATAAATACTACTGTTGTTATTGACAAAAGACAAGTCAGGTGTATCTACATTAAAACCTAATTTTCTTAAGTCCTTCTCTATTTTCTGCACAGATTTGACATCAATAATACTACCTACATTGTAATTATCAGTATTGTGTTCAATCTGAGAGGGTAATCTACTCACCACGGGATTTGAGTGAGCCCTGATTTTTGGTGCCTTTTTTTTCCCTTTTAGGGGTGAACTGAGGAATTCTGATGAGGAGGAGGATCCTTGTTGCAGTTGCGACTGGACCATTGTTGATGGAACCAATACCACTTCCATTTGTCTACCAGTATTTTCTCCTGGGGTAGGGGTTTGCTGACTTGGCTGGCCTCCCTTTATCTCTTCCAATGATTCGTTCATCTGCTGAAATCCTACCTTGCAATTGTTCTGTAATTGCTCTACCTCCTTTAGCATGAGGGACTTTGATTCCTCCAACTTCAATACCTGTTTTGCCAGATGGGATAGTTGATCCTGTAGAGGAGGAGACCTTATTTTTATGGTTATCTTTTTTAAGAGGGCGCCTTTTTCCTCTATGCTCATTTGCTCTGCCTGGGGGTATGACTGACCCTCCATGGTTATGTCCTGGAGTAATGTTTTTTTAGCTTTAGACCTGGTATTATAAGCAGGCTTTTCACTTAAATTGTCCTGGGGAGCACTCATATTGATAAAAATAACAATATATCACGTCTACAGAAAGGAAAACCTATTGGAATTACTAGATTAAAAGAATTAGCAATGTTATTACTAATAAAAAGCACTGGAGCTTACCCTTAATTTAAATCTTTATTTATTTAAATAAAATGTAATAAAAATTCAAAAAAATCTGTTAAAAATAAAATAATAAGTTTAGCTAGACTTTTATAAGGGTGAATAAATAGCTTACCAAGCTTTAACCAAATACTAATTTAATTGGGTGTTATATTGGTGACCGAATACCAAGTGAAATTGGGTTTATATTAGGTACAGTTACTACTGTAAATACCTAATTTTTATTATAAAAAACTAGTACAATTATTATAAGGGTTCTTTTCCGCAATCACTGAGTTATGATGACCCACTAATATGCAGCAAACCCAAATATTTGGTTTTTTTGAGCTATACTAAAGTAAAAATCATGTCCCAAGGCTTATACTAAATAATAAGTAAAAAACTAAATAAAGACCCCCAATTTTCAGTGTATCTAGTATTTAAGTATGATTTAATAGTATTTATTAATGTTCATAATACTTATTAATAAATGATTTAGTGATTAAACCTCAGGTGAAGACTAATAAAATAGTTATACTCAAATAAAACTCACAATACTTGGATTTAAATGCATGCTAGTGGTGTAAAATAGATGAATATAATATAGTTATATCTTAAATAAAGATAATATCAATTTATAAAGGCTTAATAATATATTTCTAATTGATAATAATTGTGTTATAATGTTTCTTTGAATTGTAGTAAGTAAGTGATGTCTAATAACCACCAAAATCCTCCCTTACTTATACCAAAATCCACTGGAGTTGTCACACACCACGTGACACTCAAGGCAAAAGCAGCTCATTAAATCAATAATAAGAGGTTTAAATCCATACTTGAATCGCAGAAAGCAATTCTCCATAGCAACTGCAACTTTACTTTGTGTACTTGCTATTCAACCATGCTAGTCTAAACTCTAAATCTAAATTAGTCAATCTCTCAATAGTGTGTCTTAGTCTTTTTCTCAATAAGCGACGCACTGCGCAATTGTCAATGTTATAGTATGCTAAAAGGTTTATGAAATGTCTGTGGATTATTAAAAGGGGTAGTGAGCATGGACGGAATGGTTAGTGGAGGACTAAGGGGTTAACGGATGTTAGTGAGGAGGGTCCAGGTGTAACAGGTGTATTTTTAATGGTCTGTGATGTGCGGAATAGTGGATGGGTATGAGTTCAATGAGAGGAGGAGTAAAGGATATAAAAGGGGTTGGGTTTTTGGTTCAATACTCTTTAGAATTAAATTATAGAACGTATATATAGTTAATAGTGGTAAAGCTTTAGGTTAAATCATTATTATTGTATCTTTCCTTATTTCCTCAAATAATCATTTCTAAATCCTAAATCTTTTGATTATTGAGTTTCAAACCCTTTGTGAGATTTTAAGAATTTTAATATTACCTTTAAATTATATTAGAATCCTTCTCGAACATATCTCGAAGCAGTAGCTCTTCCTTCGAGTCATCTTCAAATCACTTCTTTGAACATTTCCTCTGTGCATCAAAGAAGTTTCTAAACTCCTCCCTCCATCTCACTTCCAGGAACACCCTCAACCTTTGTGCATAGGTTGTCCGGTGACAGTATAATTTGTTTCTCCGTAGTTCTCATTCCTTGCACTACTACGTCCCTTTTTCAGGTGTTTTTTCTCTAAACTCTTAAAATGGCACCTGTTCAATGCACTCCTCCTACGGGCGCTACTACTAGAGCTCGCGCCAGAGGCAGGCCAACAGCCACCAGGCCTGTTTCCCGCACTCACTCCTTGGAGCCACTTGACCTAATGGAACGGCAACATTCAGTCCAATCTGTAGAAGACATCCCACAAGATTTTGATGACTCTAGTGATGATGAAGAAGGAGAGGATACAATGCACGAGGCACCATCCGCCCCTGCTAATCCCCCTTCTGGTCAACCTTCAGAACCTGGACCATTTAACTCTCTGGAAGATTTCATGAGACTTTTTATGAAGACCTTTTCAAATTCAACGTCTTCAGAGGGATCTAAATTCAAAACTCCCTCCATGAAATCTCCTGATAAATTCAATGGAGAACATCCAGACAGATTGTGGCCCTTCTTGCAAACCTGCAAGCTCCTGTTCCATAATGACCCTCGAACCTTCAATAACGACAGATTGAAGGTTGTTTACGCTTCTTCATTCCTAGCCGGAAAAGCAGCAAGATGGTTCGAACCTTATCTTCTCATGATCTCTTTGACCGAAACCCACTTACTTATTAATAGCTGGGAAAAGTTCGAAGACCAACTCTTCACGTTGTTTGGTGACCCTAACAAAACTGACAATGCAGAAATTGAACTTGACTTCCTTCGCATGAGTGACAATGGTAAAGCCTCTGAATATATCTCGAACTTCAGAGCACTTCAAACTCGAGTAGGTTGGAATGATGCCGCCCTCAAGTATCATTTCAAAAAAGGACTTCCTTTGAAGATTCTGTTCAGTTAAATCTTCACGGTCAGAAGATGACTACTTTAACGGATTTAATGGATTGAACCCTCGAACTTGACGGTGTTTACCAAGGACGACTTCAACATTGTCGATATGCCAACAAATCTCAAGGCCTAAATTTTAAATCGGGACCTTCTTCACACCCACGGACAACTCAATCCAAACCCAATAAGGGAAAGGACAAGCCTTGACCTAAAAGCTCAACCCCAGGCAATATCAGCAAAATACTGGATCCAAAAGGGGAACTTAAAGAAGCTGGGAGGAAGAGAAGAGCGGATAATGGGTTATGTATGTATTGTGGGGGTAAGCACAAGCTGGAAGATTGTGCAAAATTGAAGGAAAGAGAAGGTACTAGTTCAAAGTCAAAAAAGTAGTAGATAGTTTACTTGTGTGCAAAGCAAACTATCTTATCTCTCCCAGTGCACAGAACCTCCATGTCTTAAGGACTGGAGTTGCCTTATACCGCTTGAGATTCATTCTTTTTAAGGTAGATACCTGTCAGCATAGATATCCCTAGGACTGAGTATTTCTTATGCTTAAAATAAAATAACCTTAAGTAAATTAAGCTTATATCTTAAAAATAAGGTTAAAATAATAATATATATTATTTTATTATATATATATATAATTATTATTCTATTATATAACTTATAGTAGTTTAAATAGCTTATCCATAGCCTAATAATACTTATTAAGGTGTTTATGGAGTCATAATATACTTATCTTAAGTGATATGAAGTAATTATTGACATACATAAGCTTATATGTATACATAAATTTCATATTCAGTGAAATATGCAGTATATTATGTATATTTAGGTATATAAGTGGGTTTTAGCCCCTTAATAGCCTATAACCTTTGTTTTTCTGCTTATTTTAGGTCATATGGACAAAATCAGTGGACTCACAACGCCTACAGAAGCATAGACACCTATATCAGGCGCATACACCCAGTTTGGACAACTTAATTTACTTCCTTGGATGGTTATTCACGGATTTATGGGTTGGAAGGACATTTCTGGGTTAATATGGATTCTTAGGGATGTTATTGGGGGCTTGGAAATTTTATTTGTTTCCTTTATATGCTTTTGGTTTCATTAAATCTCTTTTTGACTGTTTATTTTACCTGTTTCTTTATGGTATCTGCTTTTATCTGGATTTTCTATTTATGGTATAGATCTGTGTTATTATTAATAGTGATGGAGGGTCCTTACTGGAGGTCTGGGTGTTGAAACTGCTTGAAGTGGACGCCATGGGGAGGTGATGGGCCCTCACAGTGCTGTAATTGCCAGGGATAGCAGTGACATCATCTGGATTGAAGGTCTGTGCACTCCAGTGGATTTGGGTATAAGTAAGAAGGGATTTTGATGGTTATTTATCATCATTCAATTACTACAATTCAAACAACCACTACAATACAATTATTAGCATTCAGAAATATATTATAAAGCCATTATAAATTGATATTGTCTTTATATAAGCTATAACTATATTTTATACATCTATTTTCCACAACTAGCACACATTTAAATCCAAGTATTGTGAGTTTTATTTGAGTATAACTATTTTATTAGTCTTCCCCTGAGGTTTAATCACTAAATCATTTATCAATAAGTAGTAGGACCATAAATAAACACTATTATATCATACTTATATACTAGACTATACTGACAATTGGGGGTCTTTCCTTATATTTTACTTATTATTTAGTATAAGCCTTGGGACGTGATTTTTACCTTAGTACAGCTCAAAATAACCAAATATTTGGGTCTGCTGCATATTAGTGGGTCATCATAACTCAGTGATTGCAGAAAAGAACCCTTAAAATAATTGTACTAATTTTTTATCATAAAAATTAGGTATTTACAGTAGTAACTGTACCCAATATAAACCCAATTTCACTTGGTATTTGGACACTAATATAACACCCAATTAAATTGGTATTTGGTTAAATCTTGGTAAGCTACTTATTCACCCTTATAAAGGTCTAGTTAAACTTATTATTATATTTTTAACAGATTTTTTCAAATTTTTCTTATAATTATTTAAATAAAATAAAGATATAAATTCAGGGTAAGCTCCATTGCTTTTTTATTAGTAATATCATTGCTAATATCTTTTGTCTACTAATTCCATAGAGTTTTTTCCTTTTGTAGACGTAAAATATTGTCATTTTTAACAATATGAGTGCTCCCCAGGACAGTGTAAGTGAAAAGCTTGCTTATAACACCAGGTCTAAAGCTAACAAAAACTTTCCAGGACATCACCATGGAGGGTCAACAATACCCCCAGACAGAAAGCATGAGTATAGAGGAAAAGGAAGCCCTCTTAAAAAAGATAACTATAAAAAAGACGTCTCCTCTTCAGGATCAACTGTCCCACCTGGCCAAACAGGTTCTGAAGTTGGAAGAATCCAAATCACTCATGTTCAAAGAGGTAGAGCAATTGCAAAACAATTGCAAGGTAGGGTTTCAGCAGATGAATCAGGCATTGGCAGAGTTAAAGGGAGGCCAGCCCAGTCAGTCAAATCAGCAACCCCCTACCCAAGGCGGGTCAACTCACTCCCAGGAGAAAGTCCTGGTAGACAAATGGAAATGGGACTGGTTTCATCAACAGTGGACCAGCCACAGTTGCAACAGGGATCCTCCACCTCATCTGACTTCCTCAGCTCACCCTTACAAAGGAAAAAAGCGCCAAAAATCAGGACTGGCAACCATCCCATGGTAAGTAGATTACCCTCTCAGATTGAAAACAATACTGATAATTACAATATAGGTAATCCTATTGATGTTAAATCTGTGCAAAAAATAGAGGAGGATTTAAGAAATTTAGGTTTTAGAGTAGATACACCTGACTTATCTTTTGTCCACAATAACAGTACTATTTATAATGATAATACAGTTAACCCTCAGTTGCAACCACCTACTAGTGAGATGAGAAGTTCACAGGAGAGTGAGAGAATTGAAAAGGAAGACATGGAATATTTTAACAATAATCCAACTGTCCATAGAATTGTTTCAGCATTGTGGAATAGAATGACTGATTGTGAGGAACAGACAGTTAAGCTCACTAGTGATACAATTTCATCCTTGACATTAAACATTTCTCAATTAGCAAAACGTAACAAAGAATTAAAGAAAGAACATTTGTCTCTAACTCTTAAATATGATTCATTGAGTAATAAATATAATGAACTTTCAAACAAATTCTGTGAGTTAGAAAAATTATATGAAACACATTTATTGAAAACTGAATCAAGAACAAAGTTATCTTTTGCCCAGACAAATCAAAGTGTCTCTGAGTTGCTACAAAGATTAATTAAAGTTGAGATTGAAACTGCCAATCTACTAATGAACCAGGATAATCATAAGTATCATCAATATAATAATAATCCTTTCATTGGAAAAAGTGAATCTCCTTCCTTCCCTATACCACCACCATTAAAACCATCTGGTGGTAGTGTCAAATCTGAAAATGTAAGTCACAAATCCGTGCAGGAAGAAATACAAGACCATTTATCAAAAGTGAATGAGTTGTTGAATTTACCTAAGATTAGTGAGATGAAATCCAATCAGAAAAACTGGCCTAAGATAGATCAGTACCCAACTTATGATGGGGAAGCCAGCTCTGATTGGCAACATTTTATTCAAAGAATTGACAACTTAAAATTCTCATATAAGTACCAGATGAAGAAATAACATCAAAATTGATTTCTTTATTTAAGGATGTTGCTTTATTATGGTTTGAAGCTGTCTTGAGTGAGGGTAAAGATTACTCTTGGGCTGAATGTAAACAACTTATTGAAAAACAATTCGGAGGTTCTAAATTCAGGCTCACTCAGCAGAGACTTTATGAGAAGACTAGGTATAATCTGTTGAATGGTGACAAACCTATGGTATTTTTAATGAATTTAAACAAAATATTAAAAGCCATTGAGCCTCATATGGATTTTAACTTATGGAAAGATAAGATAATATATAAATTACCTATATCTGTCAGAGAAATTGTTGTAGCTAGAACATTAAATGTTACTGAATATTCTGACTTTATTAATATTTGCAATGAAATATTATTAAACTATAAGTATGAATCAAGGTATTCCACTTATAAACAAAATGTTGAACCTGTAAAAACTCAGAATTCAGAAACACTTCAGGAGAAGTAGAAAGAACCTACTGCACCTGTAGTACCTAAAAAGTATGAAACAAATACTTGTTATAAGTGTAACAAACCTTGGGTCAAAGGTCACAAATGTGAGAAAAACATAAATATTGTTGAAAATCAACGTGAATCTGAAACTGAAACTGAAAAAAGTAAAGAATCAAGTGATTATGACAGCAATATCTCATATAGTGATGAAAATGAAGTCTGTATGTTGGAAGATGATTTGTCCACCTTTGAAAATCCAATATTAAATATGGACTCAAATGAATCTTTAATGAATTTTGAGGATGCTGAAATCATTAAGGATATACAAGCTGATAACTTTAGAATGACACCTATCACGGTTCCAGCTATCATTTCTGGTGAAAATGTTAATATAGTACTGGACACAGGAGCTGCTGGTTCTGTTGTTTCCACTAATACATTACACAAAATTGATAGTGAATATAAGTATAAGCTTGAGCCACTTCAAAGTAAAAATTTGAGAGGTTTTAGATCAGTGCTACACCCCATTGGTAAATACAAAGCTGCTGTTTTCTTAAAACATCAACATGGTTATGTAAGAGTAACTTGTGACTTTGTAGTAATGGATAATACTAACTGTAGTAACTGTTTTATCATTGGAAATGATATTCTGACTAAATTTGGTGTAAAATTTGACCCTGCTAATAGAAATTTTACAATTTGCATGAATGGTAAAATCAAATTTAAAATAAATTCTTTTAACAAAGTCTTACACATTAAGTCAGTAACAAATTCCCCGTGTAAAGGAAGAGAATCCAATGAGATGGAACTTCTGGAAACAGAAATTTGAAAAGCATCATTTGGCACTCAGATAAGTAAAGCTGAGAAAAATAATATTTTGGACTTAATTAAAGCATTTCCAATGGCTTTTGCACATGGTACAAATTAACTTGGCCTTGTAAAAAATCATGAAATGAAGATTAGTTTAACCTGTGATATGGATAATATTCCTGCTAGTCTTAAAAAGAAACCATACCCTGCTTCACCAATGAAGAGGAAAGGCATAGAGGACAATATTAAGATGTTATTGCATATGAACATTCTTGAGAAGGTTGAAACTACTCCAAAATATTGTGTAATATCACCAGTGCTAATTTCTTATGAACAAGATAAAGCAAGACTGTGCGGTGATTATAGAGCATTAAATACATTTACAGTAGATGATATTTATCCCTTTCCAAGGATTGCCTCTATACATGCTACCCTTAAAGGTGCTAAATATATAAGTTGCCTAGATGGAAATAAAGGGTACCATCAAATTCCTGTTGAAAAGAATTCACAGAACTTTTTGTTGATAACAACACACATGGGAATTTATAAGTATGTCAGAATGCCATTTGGACCAAAAAATGCTCCATCAGTATTTCAGAAGTTAATGGATATAACATTCCATAATGAAATGATTGAGGGATGGTTAATGGTATACATTGATGACATCATAGTGTTCTCAAAAACTTATGATGAACACTTAATCCATTTAAGGAAAGTATTTCAAAAAATGGATGAAATAAAAATGACCCTTGCATTTAAAAAATGTAAATTTGGGTTTGAATCTTTAAAAGTGCTTGGTCATATTGTATCTGGCTTACAAATATGTGTAGACTAAAATAAAGTGGCTGCAATAAAGAATATTGGCATTCCTCAAAATTTAAAGGATGTACAATCTTTTCTTGGAATGTGTGGTTATTATAGACAATATATAAAAAACTACCAGTTAATTGCTGCACCATTGACCACATTGATAAAGAAATCAGAAGCTTTCATTTGGAATAATGAAAGACAACAGGCTTTTGATAAGTTGAAAGAATGTTTAATGACAGCTCCTATCTTGCGATTACCAGATTTCCAATTACCTTTTGTATTATATACAGATGCAAGTTTTATTGGACTGGGTTCTGCTTTCCATCAAAAACAACTTATTGAAGGAAAAATGTCAGAAGTAGTAATATGCTATATTTCACGTACTCTGAGAAGTAGTGAATTGAAATATGGTGCTACTCAACTTGAATGTTTGGCAGTAGTATGGGCTCTTGAGGAGCTACATTATTACCTTGAAGACCAAAAATTTGAGTTAATAACTGACTGTAGTGCAGTTAAGTCACTCTTAAACATGAAAACTCCTAATAGACACATTTTTGGATGGCAATTAGCTGTACAAGAATACAGAGGCCGGATGACTATTACACATAGAGCAGGAACCTTGCCCTCTAATGTAGATCTGTTATCTACAGTACCTCTGCCAAATAATGATGATAATCCTGCTTATGTTCCTGAGTCAGAGATTATTAAAATTTATGGCATTTATATTGTAGATCTTGAGGATGAATTTATGCAATCAATTCTTGATAATTATGCTTCAGATCCTGACTTGAGTAAACTCACTACAATATTAAATGATCCATCTAATGCTTCAATGAATGTTTTAATAAAAACATTACCAACTAATTATAAAGAGGCATTAGAAAAAGGAAAATTTTCCATTAAGGATGGTTTTATATATTACAGGAAAAAATTAAGTAATGTAATTGTAATTCCACCTTCAATGAAGGAGTTAATGTTAAGTATATGTCATGATGATATATTAGCAGTTCATTTTGACTACCATAAGACATTAACCAGAGTAAAAAACACAGCTTGGTGGATTAACATGTCTGAGGATGTTCAGAAATATGTTGAAACATGCGATTCTTGTCAAAAATCTAAAAGATTAACAGGCAAAAGAGCTGGTTTATTACAACAAATTGAGCAACCAAAAGCTCCATGGGAAATCATTAACATGGACTTTGTAACAGGTTTGCCAATAGCAGGGCATAAGAGTTATAGCTCCTGCTGGGTAATTGTAGATAGATTTACAAAGATGTGTAAATTTATTCCTACCCACAAAGAGGTTTCTGCAAAGGACTTAGCTTTTTTATGGTGGACACAAATGTTAAATATATCAGGTTTCCCCAAAGCAATAGTTTCTGACAGAGATCCTAAATTTACTTCTGAGTTCTGCACATCACTTATGGATGTTTCAGGGTGTCAATTAAAACTTTCTACAGCACACCATCCACAGACTGATGGGCTAGCAGAAAGAATGATACAAACTTTAGAGGATATGATAAGAAGATATTGTGCTTTTGGTCTTAATTTTAAAGACAATGACAAATTCACACATGATTGGGTAACCCTTATCCCAGGTTTAGAATTTGCATATAATAGTACAGTACATTCTGTCACTGGCAAGAAGCCATTTGAGTTATGGTTGGGTTATGTACCTAATACCCCTGCTAAAACTCTTAATAAGTTACCTAGATTGGATATCCATCCATGTACTAAATCTTTTCTTCAGATGCAGGAATTATGCAGAAAACATGCTCAAGAATGTATAAATAAGGTGTTTGAGTATGAAAAGAAAAGATGGGATAAAGCCCATAAAGAACAAATGTTCAAAGAGGGTGATGAAGTCCTTATTTCAACACTACATTTCAATTTAAATGGTAATGTTAAATTGAAGGATCCATTTATTGGACCATTTGTAGTTTAAAAGATGGCTGGTAATAATGCTGTTGAGGTTATTCTATATGCACCATATGATAGAAAACATCCAGTATTTCCTATTTCTCTTATAAAACCATACCATTCTAATGATACTGCTCTATTTCCAAGAAGATCAGGAAGGCATAAACAGCAACCTGAAGAAATAGTTGAAAAGGCAGAAATTGAAAAGATACTTAAAAAGAGACACCTTACTAAAGAAAAGGGAGTTGAGTATCTATTAAGATTTAAAAATAAATCAAGTGAATATGACCAGTGGATTCCAGAAAATGAAATCTCTGATCTTAAAAATCTCTTGAAAAAATTTAAATCAAAATAATACTGTTTATTCAGTATATGTATTATAAATTTTTTTTTTATTTTTTTTATTATTTCACTCCTTACTTTTAATTAAAATGTCTTAACATTTTTTTTATTGTTTTTTTTTGGGGTGAGGGAGTGTCAGCCTAGATATCCCTAGGACTGAGTATTTCTTATGCTTAAAATAAAATAACCTTAAGTAAATTAAGCTTATATCTTAAAAATAAGGTTAAAATAATAATATATATCATTTTATTATATATATATAATTATTATTCTATTATATAACTTATAGTAGTTTAAATAGCTTATCCATAGCCTAATAATACTTATTAAGGTGTTAATGGAGTCATAATATACTTATCTTAAGTGATATGAAGTAATTATTGACATACATAAGCTTATATGTATACATAAATTTCATATTCAGTGAAATATGCAGTATATTATGTATATTTAGGTATATAAGTGGGTTTTAGCCCCTTAATAGCCTATAACCTTTGTTTTTCTGCTTATTTTAGGTCATATGGACAAAATCAGTGGACTCACAACGCCTACAGAAGCATAGACACCTATATCAGGCGCATACACCCAGTTTGGACAACTTAATTTACTTCCTTGGATGGTTATTCACGGATTTATGGGTTGGAAGGACATTTCTGGGTTAATATGGATGCTTGGGGATGTTATTGGGGGCTTGGACATTTTATTTGTTTCCTTTATATGCTTTTGGTTTCATTAAATCTCTTTTTGACTGTTTATGTTACCTGTTTCTTTATGGTATCTGCTTTTATCTGGATTTTCTATTTATGGTATAGATCTGTGTTATTATTAATAGTGATGGAGGGTCCTTACTGGAGGTCTGGGTGTTGAAACTGCTTGAAGTGGACGCCATGGGGAGGTGATGGGCCCTCACAGTGCTGTAATTGCCGGGGATAGCAGTGACATCATCTGGATTGAAGGTCTGTGCACTCCAGTGGATTTGGGTATAAGTAAGAAGGGATTTTGATGGTTATTTATCATCATTTAATTACTACAATTCAAACAACCACTACAATACAATTATTAGCATTCAGAAATATATTATAATGCCATTATAAATTGATACTATCTTTATAAAAGCTATAACTATATTTTATACATCTATTTTCCACCACTAGCACGCATTTAAATCCAAGTATTGTGAGTTTTATTTGAGTATAACTATTTTATTAGTATTCCCCTGAGGTTTAATCACTAAATCATTTATCAATAAGTAGTAGGACCATAAATAAACACTATTATATCATACTTATATACTAGACTATACTGACAATACCCCCTTCAGTTGTCTTATAGACTCTGGAGCTTCAATTTCTTGTCAGTTTATTTTTTGCCGAGAAGTTACAACTGACATTTACAGATATTGATCGAACTCCAATTTACTTGGTCAAATCAGAGGAACCCAAATATTGGGTCAGTAAGAAAGTTTTATGGGTTTTCAACTTTCCAAACTTTCCCCCCTTCGAGTGGGAATTATCAGTCTTGGGCACCCCAAGGATGGACAATACCATTCTTGGCCATGAGTTTTTAACACATTGGAATCCTGAAATTGATTGGACACGGGGATTGATCACCCCACACACTAAGTATATTTCTAATTCTTCAATGCAGGTCAATAGGGAGTTAAACAACCCGCCTGACAACGTCCTGCTAGAGGACAAATCTCTGCCAGATGACTTGCAAGCATCTGATCTTTCTTTAAATGATCAATTGGCTAACCCTTCTATCTCAATGACTTCACTCAAAGAGGATTTAAATTGCCTCAAAGTAATTGAATTATTCTCTCTCAATTCTGGTCTTCTCTCAACAGATTCTCTCAAAGAAGATGAGGACGACCAAATCAACGTTGAAGCCATTAAATCAACTCTACAAGAAATCTATCATGATTTCCTCAATGTTTTCTCAATCCGCAAGGCCGATTAGTTACCACCTCATCGACCCTACGACAAATAGATAGAGTTAATAGGTCCAGTACCTCCAGCAGGTCCTGTCTATTCTTTGTCGAAAGACGAATCTCAAGTTCTTTGAGACTACATTGCAGAGAATGTAGCCAAAGGTTTCATCAGAGCCAGTAAATCTCCAACTGGCTCCCCTGTTCTCTTTGTAAAAAAGAAGGATGGTAGTCTTAGGTTGTGTGTTGACTATAGAAAGCTCAACACAGTCACTAAGAAGAATGCATATCCTGTTCCTCCTATGTCATTACTTCTTACCCTTTTTAATGGTGCTAATTTCTTTTATAAAATTGATCTTATAGGCGCTTATAATCTTATACGCATTGCGGAAGGTCATGAACCACTGACTGCAATGCGCACTAGATTTGGTAGTTTTGAATATTTAGTTATGCCTTTTGGATTGTGTAACGCACCATCAACTTTTCAAACTTTTGTTAATGACATCTTCCAAGATGTTGTCAAGCAATTTGTTGTCGTCTATTTAGATGATATTTTAATTTTCTCAAAGACACTGGATGAACATATTCATCATGTTTGACAGGTTCTAAATTGACTTTGAGATCACGGTCTCTAAGCCAAGCACAATAAATGCGAATTCCATCTTAAATCATTCAATTTTTTGGGTTTTACGTTGTCCACTTATGGTTTAGTCATGGACGACAAAAAAGTCCAAAAAGTCCTGGAATGGCCTGAGCCCAAAACCGTTAAATTCCTCCAAGGATTTTTGGGTTTTGCTGATTTCTATAGAAGATTTATTAAAGATTACTCTAAAACTATTTCCAATCTTACTTCTCTTCTTAGAAAAGATATTCCTTTTGTTTTTACTTCTACAGCACGAAAGGAATTCAAAGCATTGAAGAATGCATTTACCACAGCTCCAATTCTTCGACACTTTGATCCTTCTGCTTCGACAATTGTCGAGACTGATGCAAGCGATTATGCTATTGCAGGGGTCATTTCTCAATTAAATCCTGAAACAAAATTGTTTCACCCTGTTACTTTTGAGTCACGCAAACTCATTGCAGCAGAATTAAATTATGAAATTCATGACAAAGAGCTTTTAGCTATTATTCATTGTCTTAAAAAATGGCGCTCTTTTCTTCTCAGCCTAAATAGTCCTTTTAGAATTCTAACTGACCATAATGCTTTGAAATACTTCATGTCTTCCAAAGTGTTAACCAGGTGTCAAGCCAGGTGGGCTGAATTTCTGTCTGAATTTCCTTTTTCTATTTCCTATCGCCCAGGTAGGAACTGCATTGTCCCAGATATCCTGTCATGTCAGGATGACGTTTACCCACAGCGGGGGGACGCATTTGCTGACAAGAACCCAGCAAATGTGAAATCAATATTCAACGAATCAATGTTAACGACTCATCAACTTAATTTGATGACAATTCAATCTTTTCAAAATCCACTATCAAACATCCTTGAAGCTCAGTCGAAGGACAATTATTGTTTAGGGTTAAAAGACAAAATACCCTTGAAGCAAGGGGCCAAAAGATTTAGTATTGAATCAGGTCTATTAGTTTTTGAAGGTAGAGTAGTCATACCCAACAACAATGAAATAAAATTATGGATTTTCAATAGTCGACATGATTCTCCATTAGCTGGTCATTTTGGGGTCGATAAAACCTACCAGTTAATAGCGAGAAATTTCTTCTGGCCAGGTATGACCAGGGAAATCAAAGCCTATATAAAATCTTGTTATGAATGTAATAGGAATAAGGCTCCCATCACCGGAAGCGTGGGTTGCTTCAACCGCTTCCTATTCCCTCTAAACCTTGGGAATTTTTATTGATGGATAGTATTTCTCAACTTCCTCTTTCTAATAATTTTGATGCTATATTAGTAATAGTAGATAGATTTTCAAAGATGTCTATTTTTATTAAAACCACTACTACTGCTACAGCAGAAGATTTGTCAAAATTTTTTCTGGAATATATATTTTCCAAAAATGGCTTACCTAATGATATTATTTCAGATATAGGCTCATTGTTTGTATCCACATTCTGGACCCAACTGTGTCCACAACTCAATATTACGAGGAACCTCTCCATGGCCTATCACCCTAAAACCGATGGGCAAATGGAAAGGGTCAACCAAATACTTGAACAATACTTTTGAATGTATGTCAGTTACCAACAAGACGGTTGGATCATATGGTTAACATTGGCCGAATTTGCTTATAATAACTTGACTCGTTCTTCAACACAACAATCTCCTTTCAAAACTGTTTATGGAAGACATCCTTGATTCGCTCAATCCACGTAGGAACTAATCATCCTGCGGAACATTATCTTTGAACCATATCACAACTCCAAGAGGAACTTAAATCAAATTTGGAATTAGTGATTCGAAGGTACAAGGAACAGGCCGACAAACATCAACAATCTTCTCCTTCTTTTAAACCAGGCGACAAAGTATGGCTTGACGCAAGAAACATTTGAACGACTTGACCATCAAAGAAACTGGCTGAAAAATGCTTGGGACCATTCGAAATCGACTCTGAAGTCTCTAAAACTGCATTTTTACTCAAGCTACCTCCTAAATGGCAGGCTATCCAACCCTTTTTCACGTATATCTCCTGGAACTGGCTTGAGGAACATACCCGGGCAAGAACCAACCTCCTCCAGAACCGGTCGAAGTAGAAGACCATCTAGAGTGGGAAGTAAGTCGTATCCTTAATTCAAGAATGCGCAAGGGGGAACTTCAATACCTTGTGGAATGGGAAGGCTTCCTTGATGATTCAGACAAAACATCCTGGGAACCAGCCATCAATGTTTCTAACGCCCCCGAACTTCTAAAATCTTTTCATCTTAAATATCCTTTAAAACCAAAACCTTAAAACTCTTTTTTTTTCTTTCTTCTTTCTCTTTTCTTTTCTTCTCTTTAAAATCTAAAACATCTTTACTTCTAAAAAATTCCTTAATTTTGTTTCCTTCTTTATTCTTTTTCTTTTCAAAATTTTTCAACCTTCTTTAAAATAAATAAAATTAAATTAAAAAAATTAAATTAAATTAAATTAAATTAAATTAAAGTAAAAATAAATTAAAAATTAAAAATTAAAAATTAAAAATTAAAAATTAAAAATTAAAAATTAAAACAAAATAAATAAAAAATTCATAAAACCTTCTAAAATTTCTTTAATTTTTTTTCTTTCTTTTCAAATTTTCTACCTACATTCTTTCCTTAAAAAATTCTTTTCCTTGAACTATCAAAATTTTTCACAAACGCAACACAACAATCCTTATCCAATTTCACTTCAACCTCTAAATCTCTCTTTTAAAATTTCTTTGAACAATTACTTCTTTCTTTCAAATTCTTTTTTTTAATAAAAAAAATATATATTTCTTCTCTTTTTTTTCTTTTTTCTTTTCAAATAACTAAAATTCCTCAAAACTTCATTAAATAAACTTTCATAAATAACAATTTTTTCTTTCATTTAATTTTCATTTCCAATAAAATTATTTCAATCTAATATTTCTTTTTCTTACTTAAATTTTTTTCTTTTCAAAATTTAAACTAAAACTCCTTCAATTAAATATTCTTTCTTTTCTTCTTTCATTCAAACTTCTTCTTTCAAAATTTAAAACAAAATTTTATTTAAATTTTTTCTTTCTTTTTCTTTTTTCTCTCAAAATCTTATAAAATAAATATTAAAATTTTAAATAAAACAACAAAATAAAATAACTAAATACAAATTGTTTCTATTTTTCTTTTCTCCTTCCATTTTAAGTTCTCTCCTTTATTTTCTCCCGAACCAATCCCTTCATCTTCTCCAAAATCTCCCTTATATCCTTCCTACATTTCTCAAAAACCTCCCCCTCTCCTACCGGTACCACTTCTCCAATTTCCAGTAATTCCTCGGCCACGTCAAAGGAGGCAGCATCGACAATCTTATCGATTTTTCCACTTAAATCTTCAATAAACCGAGCTCGCCAAACTTGGTGAGGTTTTCTTGACCACACCTGATCAAGGGTTTCTTAATTTTCCTTCCTTGAGGCAATTACTGGTAATGGTTCTTCAGTCGGGATCGATGGGGCCACTTCAACAGCAGTGGGTTCCACAATGGGAGCTTCCACATTTGAAGTTTCTGCCATAGGGGCTTCGGCGATGACATCTAAATTCTAAATCACATAGTCATCAGTAAAATTCTTCTTTGAAAAAACAAAATTAAAGTGAAGTAAAATAAAACAAACTTACTTCAAACATTGGGTCAGCCTTGAAGAATAATTTCAATTTGGTTACTGCCACCACTTCTTTCTCTTCCTCGTCATCTTCAATGACCTTCTGCCTTGAAATGGGGACTTCTTCCTCATCTTCCTCCACTAACTCATCCACCTCCTCTTCTACCCTTTGTTTACCCATGGATTGAGTTACCCAGGGCGTCATATCATCTTCAACTTCCTCTTCAGCTGCTTCTGACTGGTCATCTCCAATAGATACGTCCCATATGTCTTCCACCACTTCTTTCGTCTTTGGTATTACCCAATATTTTGTCTTGGTAAACCGCCGTTCAATATCCGAATTTCTTGTTAAGGCATCGCACGCCACCCGTCTCCATCGACAAAACTCGCATTTCTGGCAAGGACCTCGAGTAGCTGTGCTTTCCACACAGAAATATTCCATGGATTCACAAGCCGTGCATGCTTGAGAATATTGTCGAGTGACAAGCCCACCATCCGCTTTGGGGTGAGGAGGCATGGGAGCTGGAGTTGGACAAGCTGACATAATAATAAATAAATACAATTTAAATGAAGGGAAACTAGTGTGGGAAGTATGTCTTATGCTCAACGGAGCTTGCATTCTTATACCCGGGCATCTGTCATGCGCCACGTGACACTCGAGGCAAAAGAAGCTCATTAAATCAATAATAAGAGGTTTAAATCCATACTCGAAGCGCAGAAAGCAATTCTCCATAGCAACTGCGACTTTCCTTTGTGTACTTGCTATTCAACCGCGCTAGTCTAAACTCTAAATCTAAATTAGTCAATCTCTCAATAGTGTGTCTTAGTCTTTTTCTCAATAAGCGACGCACCGCGCAATTGTCAATGTAATAGTATGCTAAAAGGTTTATGAAATGTCTGTGGATTATTAAAAGGGGTAGTGAGCATGGACGGAATGGTTAGTGGAGGACTAAGGGGTTAACGGATGTTAGTGAGGAGGGTCCAGGTGTAACAGGTGTATTTTAAATGGTCTGTGATGTGCGGAATAGTGGATGGGTATGAGGTCAATGCGAGGAGGAGTAAAGGATATAAAAGGGGTTGGGTTTTTTGTTCAATACTCTTTAGAATTAAATTATAAAATGTATTTATAGTTAATAGTGGTAAAAGCTTTAAGTTAAATCATTATTATTGTATCTTTCTTTATTTTCTCAATAATCATTTCTAAATCCTAAATCTTTGATTGTTGAGTTTCCAACCCTTTGTGAGATTTTAAGAATTTTAACCTTACCTTTAAATTATATTAGAATTCTTCTCAAACATATCTTGAAGCAGTAGTTCTTCCTTTGAGTCATCTTCGAATCACTTCCTCAAACATTTCCTCTGTGAATTGAAGAAGTTTCTAAACTCCTCCCTCCATCTCACTTCCAGGAACACCCTTGACCTTTGTGCGTAGGTCATCCGGTGACAGGAGTGCACAGACTTTCAATCCAGATGATGTCACTGCTATCCCCAGCAATTACAGCACTGTGAGGGCCCATAACCTCCCCATGGCGTCCACTTCAAGCAGATTCAACACCCAGACCTCCAGTAAGGACCCTCCATCACAATTAATGATAACACAGACCCATACCATAAATAGAAAATCTAGATAAAATTGGATACCATAAAGAAATGGGTAAAATAACTCATCCAAAGAGAATATAATGAAACCCAAAGCATATAAAGGAAACATATGAAATGTCCAAGCCCCCAATGACATCCCCAAGCATCCATGTTAACCCAGCAATGACTTCCCAACCCATATAACGGGGATTTCCATCCAAGGAAGCAGATTAAGTTGTCCAAACTGAGTGTATGCACCTGAAATAGATGTGTATACTTCTGTAGGCATTGTGAGTCCACTGGATATGTCCATATGAACCTAAAATAAGCAGAAAAACAAAGGCTATAGGCTATTAAGAGTCTAAAACCCACTTATATACCTAAATATACATAATATACTGCATATTTCACTGAATATGAGATTTATGTATACATATAAGCTTATGTATGTCAATAATTACTTAATATCACTTAAGATAAGTATATTATGACTCCATAAACACCTTAATAAGTATTATTAGGCTATGGATAAGCTGTTTAAACTACTATAATTTATATAATAGAGTAATAATTATATATATATGTAATATAATCATATATATTATTGTTTTAACCTTATTTTTAAGATATAAGCTTAATGTATGTGAGATTATCTTATTTTAAGTATAAGAAATACTCAGTCCTAGGGATATTTAGGCTGACATATTTATATATTTTAGTATTGTTACCTGATCTATAGTGGTCATAAAAATAGTAGAAGTTACTATATAATATTTATATATAGTTATAACATTAAATTAAGTGATTTATAGTACTATATAAATAGTACCTTAGTTATAGCATATAATCAAAGCTATAAATAAGTGGGATTTTTTAGTATATTACTGTACCTAACCTTGGTTTAATCTTAATCAGATCTTAGTTCTACTGGTAAGATTGGATTTATATCTCTTACAGTGACT
Organism: Hemileia vastatrix; assembly: GCA_030280995.1. Classification (NCBI taxonomy): domain Eukaryota; kingdom Fungi; phylum Basidiomycota; class Pucciniomycetes; order Pucciniales; family Zaghouaniaceae; genus Hemileia; species Hemileia vastatrix. The sequence continues at coordinate 32,704,787 of JASXTE010000006.1, forward strand.
CAGGCCTGACAGATTTGGTGAAAAAAAAGAGGTTTTTTGAAATGGAAGATTTCTAACTTTGATACCCCTTATTTTTTGTGCTGTTTAAATAATAATCCTTGATGCTTACAAGTCTATAATTCCCTTACTCATACTTACTGAAATATTATAAGATTATTAATAATTTAATAAATCACCCACTATCTAATCCTTCCAGAATAGCCACAAAAGTGTAATTTCTTCACTTAAAGATATGTAAAAGCTTATAAATATTTATCTAAAAGTGGAATATCTTCATAATTCACCTCAAACTTTAATTGAGTTATAATAAAATGCATACAAATATATAAGTAACATTCCAAAACCTTTAAAAGCATCATGAAAAGTCTGTTTAAAAGTATTCCATTGGAATCTCTCACTTATCTATTAGGTCTCGACTACACCTCAGCCCAGAGTCTAAAATCCGGGTTAATAAATATTTAATAGGGGGTACCAAAGTTAGAAATCTTCCATTTCAAAACACCTCTTTTTTCCACCAAATCAACCATGATTATTTTTTAAAATATGCAATATTGTGCCACAAAAACAGCTTTTTACTGAGAATTGATGTCAAGTTTGTGGCTTTCTTTTTGCGTTGTGAAATACTTTTTAAATAATTACAAATTTCTAACTTTGATATCCCCTTTTATGCAAAAACTTACTCACTTACCGCATTAGAGTCAATACTGACCAACAGTGAACAAATGGTGTCATCAAAGTTTCTAACACTTGATATGTAGAAAGTGAAGCCTTTTTTTTCATTGTTCAGTTACAGCAAAACCTGAAAAACTTGCGGGCTTCTCGTCTCCGATCCCCCGCCAAAAACATGAGTTTAGGTCACTTTTGGCAGGGAATAAGTGGTGAGAAAACCGCAAGCTTTTCCGTCTTAGCAGTATTTTTCCGATTTTGTTTGGTGAAGAACTGTTCACATGTTTTACTTTGTTGGGCATACAGCTAATGTCAAAAAATTTGAAGCTTTCTCACCACAAAAAAACACTTGGCACCTGCTAGCGTATGCCAATTCTTCAACCCATTCGTGATTCAAGAATTCAGCCAAATTTGAAACGGTTGGCGCGGTTTTGCAAAAAGAATCAAAACATTTAGACAGAATGCTTGACATTTGACAGAGAAACTGGAAAATTTTTGGTGAAGGGAGGCTAAGTTTGCTGTCAATTGTCACTTGAGCTGACCAAAAGTTTTGAATTTTAGTAAAACTGCACCAACCATTTCGAGTATGGCTGTAATTAAGACTTAATCCCACGTGAGCTAGCATGCTCAGTGTTTAGTGTGCAATTTTCTTAGAAGAATTATAGCTGAGCTAAGATTGAATCAAATCAAAGATAGGAGTCGGCACCTGTTATGTAGCAGGTGCCCACAATTTTTTTCTGATGTCTAATAATTGAGTTCCTCTCTTCCTGCTTCCTTCAGAATGTGAATTTTTAGGTCATGTGAGCTTATGGATCTGACCGATTGTATAGCACCAACCCTGATTTCTCAAGGATAGCTGACCTTCACTCACATTCTAGGGCAGGTAGGAGAAGAAACCATTTTTAGAAAGCTCAAAGCTGTTCAGAAGTAATTCTACTAAGTGCACTTATTCACTTTAAAAATTGTCAAAATATTAAATTTTCTTCTTCTTCTTAATCTTTTACCCATTACATCATGAGATCCCAGTATATCAATTTACTACATATAAATTTATGATTCCACATTTTTTTAGCTGTGTTGTAGCTATTGTCAGGGATGAATTTAATGATTTAAACAAAATTTTATTAAAATAATATTCAAAGTTGAATCACTGAGGATTTATTACTATTTGCATGTGTATTTTACATTAATGAATAAGTAAATTTTATTTAGCCAAGTCATAAACGCTTGCGGAAATTTTGAAGAAAAAATCAAAGTTGTTCTTGCCAAAAAAATGATTTGCCTATTCAAAAGGCTCGGGGATAGGTCGGGGGCACTTCCTTTTGAAATGGAAAATCATTTTTTTGTGGGTGAAGCTTTTATTTTTTCGTCAAAAATTCCGCAAGCTTTTGTGACTTGGCTGTATTATGAGTAGGCGTGAGTAGTCTTTGAGTAGGTAGTGAGTAGTTTTTATTAAAGTATAGTATAAGGGTACGTGTGAAAGTGAAAGTAAGTGTTTTTTACAGATGTATTACAGCTATCCTGCAACTTTTAACGGAAGTGCCAATATTAATGTTTTGGAATAGCGGCGAAGGTATTTTGAAAGTGTTTATAGCCTGTGTATTATGACATTTTTTAGGAAGCCAAGCCAAACAGATTCAAGGTGTGGGCACTTTAGACGCTAAAATAAAAGTCATGGACGTCAAGTGTTAGGTGTGATAATAACTGGCTAATCAAAGGTGAGTTTGGAGTGTCATTTTTTTCTTATTAAAATCAATAGCTCAAAGAAAAGGAGGGGAAAATAAATTAATTTACTCCTTGAAACTATTCCTGTGTCCTGAACCAAGTACCTGCGCCTAGCTTAAATTTATACTAGCGACAATTCTGATTAAGATCGCTTTTCTATCCACTGGAATGGGGATGCATTATCTAACACATTACCACGATCAAAGATTGCTTCTTAACTCATGTCTAAGTATTTGTCTTTCAATTTTATTTATTTATTTCTTGCAATCCTACCCAACAGAAAGGCCCACAAGATAACCCACGTATTGTTGTAAAATACAAGATAAAATGGCAAGGGGAAGGAAGGGGTGGCAGCTACCGAAGCCCAGGCAGGATAGCTCGGTGGGACATGCTAACACTACCAACACCATTCGTTACGCCACAAGGCGTAACAAATGCGTAACAGTTGTGTAACGGTTGCATAATAAATACATAACAATCTTTATGTGCCCTAGCAATTAATAATAATTGTTATGTACTTGTTACACAACCGTTACGCAACTGTTACGCCGTGTGGCGTAACAAACAATTTTGGTAGTGTAACCTAGGACAATGGCGCACCGCGCTTTTACGTATATCTTCAACTTAACTGATTTCGTCTTCACAAATGCCCGGCACCTTTTGTATGCTTTTCCTGGAATCGGAAATTGAAACAATTGATCAGAGATCAAAGAGTCTAATTCAAACCAGGGTAAAGAGGGACGATCATCCGTATCTTCCTGCGAATCCAGTTCTTCATCCCCAACACAACAGTAAACTAAACTAAACTAAACTCTTTCCATCCCGAACATTTGTGGCCAAAGGGGGATTCCTGGAATACTACACACTACCTAGAAATAAGGTCACAGTTGTGATTCCCACGATTCTGATCTTGACGATAGAAACATCGCATATGAAAATATGAAACACGTGTTGACTTGCATTCCCATCAAACATGAGAGGATTCGTGTAGTAGAGTGACCTTTGGAGTGAGAAATTTGTTTTGCTGATACTCCTTCTGGTTTTACGTGTCACTTCACCTGTGTATCTCCGCATATAGAGATCATAGATATTTTTATATTTTTTTAAAGTATAATATTTGTGTGATCAAAAAACACCTTTGTGCCAAAAGTAGTGAGTTGGAAAAAGGTTTTAGCCAAGTCCATGTCCGCAGTAACGAAGACAACCGAAAAAGAGTTGCAGATGATTAAACTCTGTTATTACCTTTGAATATCTGTTGCATCAATCGGCTTGAAACATTTACGGCATCTTATTCAGCTGCTTGAAATTTGTAGCAATCTTTGTATGTGGCAATGCAGACTTTTTTCAAGGGTATATGATCAAAAACTCAGGCAGGTCAGAAAAAAAAAGCGGATTGAAAAAGTATAATTTGTAGCAAACTTGATTTCCGGGAGAGCACAAAACAAGGTTGTGTATATTCCTCATATTTTCAAGCTTTTCTAACCCAGTTGTGCCAGTCAAGCGGATTCCCCATCTTTTCAAGATAGCAGAAAAGCACAAAACTTTAACTGCTACAAGACAACTCACTGGAAAGAAGCAAGTTTTTGCCGAGGTATGGGAAGAGAGCTCGTCATCGGTCGAAAGATACTAAAATGGCGTTTATTCGGGAGTCTTTATGGTGATTATTTCTGTCTGCTAACCCAACTAATCCGACTCAAAATTAGTACTCCCTCTCCCTTTTAACCAACCTGCACTAGCATTTTTAACTCCTAGCTGAAAATAAGGGGCTTGATAAAGGCCCCATCTGTATGTTAGTTGCTAAAAATCAAATTGCATAGATTACCCTGCAATTTTCCTTAACAAAGATACCAGAGTTTATCTATAAACCAGGAACTAAATGGTATGAAATATCTGCAGATATGTCGGCAAGGAGAACTCAATCCATATTAGCCTTTGAATTTCTACTGGTGAGCTTGTGTGCAATCATTAGGACCGCAGCGCAAATATCTACATCTCGCTAGTGGGAATAAGGAATCTGTTGCCTTTGACAGAATATCACTTTGTATAAACTAGTTACACACAATCCGCCTTTCCCTTTTTTGTTCATTATTTTTTCTGTTTTTTCTTTCTTTCTTTTTCAAATTACTATTCTATCTTTAATAAAAGACAAAACAACTATAAAACCTGTTTGCTCATCCTCACTTTGCTATTCTAATTTTCAACCATTTTTGTAGAGCCCATCACTCATATGTCTGTTCATGGGGAATTCAATTGCTGGGTTCGCGGGCAAATAATTTTATTAATTATATTTTTTAATACATTCCTTTATCCATCTGCTTTTATTTCTGCTCGGGGGCCACCAATCCCTTCTGCTAATATTAATTTATCGTCTCTCAAATGGACTCTTACAAATGCCAATGGCTCTATATCGGTCCCAACTCGCTTCCCTTACCAAGCACATCTAGCACTAATCGATGCTGGAATCATTAAAGATCCCAACATCGGACTCAACGAAGGAACAACACGATGGGTAGGCGAAGAAAAGAAGTGGACGTGGACTACCAAATTACCCGAGCTTGATTTTCATGTCTGGAATGATGTGAACCAGGTTAGCTTAAGTATTCAATTGCCCTTGACGCGTAAGCTGGCTTAATTGACACATCCATTCTTCATTGCGACTCTTTCATTAGTTCTTCTTTTCATTTGATGGCCTTGATACTTTCTGTGACGTCACTCTCAATAATAAACTTGTGGGGAAAGCTAACAATGCCTTCAGAAGTTGGATTTTTAATGGTATGCATCAAATGTAGATTGTCAAGAGCCCAAGAACCATTCAAGTCCCCGCTAATTTTCTCTTAACTCTTGTAGCCACTGAACATATAAAGAACAGAAATTCCTTAGAACTCAAATTAATTTTCAAGTCTCCAGCAGGTGTAGCTAGCTTATTAGCTCATGATCCATCTCATACTTGGTTTCCACAAGAAGATAAAAAACGTAACTTGGCCCCTACTATTCAAGATTACCAGTATAGTTACAGAAATTGGGTCAGAAAGCAACAATCTGATTTTGGTTGGGATTGGGGTACGTCTATTATATTTTTAAGTTTATTCTCGTCATAGAATACTAACTGACAGATTTTCCTTCAGGTCCGGCTGATTTGCCAAGTGGACCGTAAGTTTCAGAAAAGCTCAAACCACTGCCCTACTCTGATATTAAGTAATGCCATTTTCTAATCTAATATGTTACAGGATAAAGGATGGTTATCTTTTTGGACTTTATGGAGCCTCTCATAATGTACCACTTCAGGAAAATGGCTCCCAACACGGCAAGCGTGAATTCATCGAAGATGTAAGCAATCTTGAGACGGAAGAGATACAAGAAAGTGAGGAAATACCCAGCAGATCCCTTTCAATATCTTTTGAATATGCCTATTTTTAATATAAATTGAATTTCATGAACGGAATTGATTATAGAACCCGCCAACGATGATGCAATCGTTCATGAGATGGAAGAGATGCAAGCAGGTGAAAAGTTACTCAGCAAATATCGTTAAATATCTATTCAATACAACTTTTTTTTAACATACATGGTTTTTTTATCGAAAATGATAGCAGAATCAAAAGTTGATACCGAAATGAAAATGGAAAAAAAATCATTTTGGATTCAAAGAACTCATATAGATATCTATCGTCAAGGTAATCTTATTATTTCAAATTTCGACTTGAATATTGTATGGAATGTTCATTTTGTAAATATTTCTTAGGCCAAGTTAACAATCTTCCGCCAAATCAAAAAGCACCATGGATTATGAATATCAGCCTTCCAATTATTACTTCGCAATCTCCCTCTTGGTTCAAGCAGTCTCAGCTTCAAGTGTCAATTTTATCTACCAAAGTATCATTTAGCTTCAAAGCTCTTGACATAAAAAAAGTTCCCAGTTATGTAAAACACGGACCTTCAGTAATCCTTAGCGCATCTTACCAGATTCCTAGTGATGCTGTAGAGCTCTGGTATCCTGTTACTCTAGGAAATCCCAAGCTTTATGAGATTCAATTAACCTTCCGCCAAGCACCTCATATTACTTCAATTCAATGGAAGGAAAGGACTGGATTCAGAACCATCGTTTTAGATCAAACGCGGTATAGTAAAGAAGAAGTTGCTCGAGGTTACACGCCTGGGTCAAAATTTCAATTTCAGGTCAATGGTAACCCATTTTATGTTCAAGGTTCAAAGTGAGAATATTTTAATTTTATCAGCAATTCTGAGTTAAAATTGCGAGTGCAGTCTCTCAATATTATATATCGTCAATTCATTTTTGCTCCAGTATAATTCCTATTAACTTGTTTGCCAGTCGAGTCAATACTACGACCATCAGTTGGCTGCTTAAATCTTCAGTTCTGGCGCACCAAAATTTACTTCGTGTCTGGGGTGGGGCAGCTTACCAAACAGACGAATTTTACGATGTTAGTCATGGCTCCACCCTCTCAATTGTTATCCTATATTCTGATTTGCCGAAAATTATGTTAGATGTGTGATGAAATTGGTATTCTGGCTTGGTCTGAAACCGTTTTTGCGTGTGGAGCCTATCCAGTTGAACCCCAGTGGTTTCTAGACAACATCAAAGCTGAAGTAGCGGAAAATGTTCTGCGAGTAAATCGACATCCTTCTTTGGCACTCTGGGCTGGTAATAATGAGGTATGGCAATTTTACTTTCAAATTTGATTCTGTCCAGAAGATTTCCACTGAATATTTGTCTTAAATTAAGGGTGAAGGGTATCTTACGAGTGTCAATAAAACATGGCACAATGGATCAATATATTTTGATCAGTATGACTATCTTTATAATCGTAAATATTTCTGCATTTCTAAAAATTCTTGATGTTATTTCTGATACCTATTCACGGTGAAGGTGTTATTCGAGACGTGGTTATAGAAAACACAAAATCTATTAGCTATATACCATCATCAACTACGCAAGGGTAAAATTTTTTCAATTAATAATGCGCGATTTTATATAATGATTGATTTTCTTGAGGGGATTTCAGATATCTCTCTTTGGACCCTCTCATTTCACGATATTCAAACTCCACTCCTGGGGAAATTTACGGTGATCGAGAGCTATATAATTATGACACATCGGTCAGCTTTGATGTCAAGACTTATCCCGTCAGCCGGTTTGTTAATGAGGTGAATTTTCCATTGCTTTTTTCTGTGCTTCAGCTTTCTTCTGAAAAAAATTGCACCATAGTTCGGTTTTCATTCCATGCCTTCAATCTACACTTGGGACCGAGTTTTGACCTCCATCAAGGATTACGAATTCAACTCAACGGTGGTGCGTAATCATAACAAAGTAAGTCTTCAATTAAATATTTTTCACAAATTATAAAAAGGCTAAATATTTTTTTAGCATCCGCCTGCACAATCGATGCGATATCCTTTTGACGCGGACGCAGGGCAGTATGAAATGACCAGGGGAGTTACTTTATATTATCCGACTCCTAACATTACCGGTGATCCTAGGAGGTTGTTGGCCCAGTGGTCTTATTCAACTCAAGGTAATCATCAGTGATTTCATCCACTTGGATAAACATTGATGAGATGAAGAGAACTTATGGAGATGTCTTGTCAGTTTTCCAAGCCGCTTACATGGCTTCACAGATATCTTACTACCGCTTGGGGGCTAGTAGAGGAGAAAATAACCTAGGTGTGTTTTTCAGCCTCTTTGCTGTAAATTTAAAAAACAAAGTTACTGAAACATTTGTCCTCTATTTTATAAACAAAAGGCGCAGTGTATTGGCAATGTACTTTTTTTTTAATATTCAATAATTTGAATCTTTATATAAATAAACAAATCAACTAAAAATCCCTAATTTTCTTTAGTAAATGATGTCTGGGAAGGCAGTACCTGGTCGTCAATTGAGTATACCGGCCGATGGAAACCTTTTCATTATATAGCAGAAAGAATTCAAGATCACGTGATTATTTCACCCATGTTTAACTACAAAAATAACACTCTGCAAATCTATGCTATTTCGGACCTATGGCAAGTTGTTCAAATTAAGTGTGGAATGAAGTTCTAAGAGGTATTAATGCAAAACTCTATTGTTGTTATTCAGGGAAACCATTCATGGGACAGCAAAATGGAACTGTGAGCTCAATTATTGTTTTATGATTATTACGACGATTCTTTTATTCATCTATCGACATTTGGTTGTGTCTTTAGGGTATGACTTGTCTGGAAAGCATCATTTGACCGCCGAGAAAAATTTCACAATTAGCCCCATATCGTCAACCTTACTGTACAGCGAAACTGGACTTAACAAGATCGTGCCGAAAGGCATGTCAGCGGACAATGCATGGGTCCATCTAGAACTGAATGCAGGAAAACATCGAAACGAGCAATTTTTTCATCCTCTGTGGCTAAAAGATCTGAAATTGAAACCTACGAGTGTCAAAGTGAAATATATCAAGAATGATCTATTTGAAATCTCGGCAGTGGGTGGCGTTGCTGCATGGGTGAACGGTGAGCTTTACGAATTCTTAGACTAATGGAATAGTAGTTTTTTTTTCTCATAGTTTGATGTTAATAAATGTTTTTTTTTTCCTTTACTTTTTCATAACTCTGAACATCTTGTCTTAGTTGAGCATCCTCCTGACGTATTAGGATATTTCACCGATTCAGTTACCCAGAAGCCTATGAATAATTTTTTCCTTCGACCTCAACAAAGTCGAAAATTGCATTTCAAAATCCATGAGGATAAAACCGAAGGAAAATTCATTAATCATATTACAGCTCGAACTATGTGGGACAATCAACATTAGTCAATTTCATTTTCTTTCTATAGTATGACTAGAACCTTTTATACTTTATTTAATATGTACATATAAATAACCTATCAAGGGGCTTATTGGATTCTTTCAAATCTTTTGCATGATCTTTAATTCAGGTTAATAAAAAATAGCTAATTTCTTTATTCCTATCTTTTACTATCTTTTTTTTTTTTTTTTTTTTTTTTGAGACAATAATCCCGAGAGACACTTTATTTTGTAATAGATCGCTAAATAATATTCATTACCTCAAAAAATATATGCCTACATAAAACATATACCTATATATAAAACACATGAACATACATATATGTATATATATATATATATATGTTATTTGATTTCAGTGATTTTCATTTATTTATTTAACTTTGTTTATAATATGTAGTAATTTGTGTAATCAGCTCTGGTTTTCGCTTATATTTAAAATGAAATGAAATGAATCAATTGTAAAACTATCTCAGCACGGGAAATCTAGGGGGTGGGTGGATGAGAGAGTGAGGGTGGTCTTGACTAGTCAAAAAAAACTTCCTTCAACACGTCCTAGTTTCAAGTCTAGTTTCAAAGAACTCTGTTAGAAATCCACCTTTCCTTTCTATGTGTGTGCGTGTGTACTTGGATCTTTTATTGTTATTATTATTATTATTATTAGGGGGTATCAATGTTAACCAATCCGCAATTAAATTAATTGTGGATAAAATTCATTATACCCCAATTATCTTCCACAATTATTTTTCCTAATAATTGGGTTATTAGACCTTTTACGTGTCAATGTTCACCTCTATCTGACATTTTTATCCTCAATTTTTCATAACCACAACTTGGACAACTTTCTGGATGTGCCAGCCTCCCTACCTTTCTGCACACTCCCATCCTGTCTATTCATTTCTGTTCAAAACCCCTCCCCATCTCATCTGTTTTTTTCTTCTCCTTTTCATCTTCAAATATTGCAGCATGCCCCGTCATCAAAGATCTTCTCAAAGGTAGCCTTCCCCCAGTTGTTCTTCAAATCCCATTACTCCCTCTTTCCCCCACTCATCTGAGAAATCAAAGACTGTTCAACTAAAAAACAATGATCATGTCAGTACAGTCTAGTATATAAGTATGATATAATAGTATTATTTTATGGTCCAACTACTTATTAATAAATGATTTAGTGATTAAACCTCAGGGGAAGACTAATAGAATAGTTATACTCAAGTTAAACTCACAATACTTGGATTTAAATGCGTGCTAGTGGTGGAAAATAGAAGAATAAAATATAGTTATAGCCTTTATAAAGATAATATCAATTTATAAGGGCTTTATAATATATTTCTAGATGTTAATAATTGTAGTGTAGTGTTTATTTGAAGTGTAGTAATTGAATGATTATTATAAACCGTCAAAATCCCTCCTTACTTATACCCAAATCCACTGGAGTGCACAGACCTTCAATCCAGATGATGTCACTGCTATCCCCGGCAATTACAGCACTGTGAGGGCCCATCACCTCCCCATGGCGTCCACTTCAAGCAGTTTCAACACCCAGACCTCCAGTAAGGACCCTCCATCACTATTAATAATAACACAGAGCCATACCATAATTAGAAAACCCAGATAAAAGCGGATACCATAAAGAAACAGGTAAAATAAAAGATCAAAAAGAGATTTAATGAAACTAAAAGCATATAAAGGAAACAAATAAAATGTCCAAGCCCCCAATAACATCCCCAAGCATCCACATTAACCCAGAAACATATTTCCAACCCATAAATCCGTGAATAACCATCCAAGGAAGTAATTTTAGTTGTCCAAACTGGGTGTATGCGCCTGATATAGGTGTCTATGCTTCTGTAGGCGTTGTGAGTCCACTGATTTCGTTCATATGACCTAAAATAAGCAGAAAAACAAAGGTTATAGGCTATTAAGGGGCTAAAACCCACTTATATGCCTAAATATACATAATATACTGCATATTTCACTGAATATGAGATTTATGTATACATATAAGCTTATGTATGTCAATAATTACTTCATATCACTTAAGATAAGTATATTATGACTCCATTAACACCTTAATAAGTATTATTAGGCCATGGATAAGCTATTTAAACTATTATAAATTATATAATAGAATAATAATTATATATATATATAATAAAATAATATATATTATTATTTTAACCTTATTTTTAAGATATAAGCTTAATCTAGTTAAGGTTATCTTATTTTAAGCATAAGAAATACTCAGTCCTAAGGATATTTAGGCTGACACTCCCTCACCCCAAAAAAACAATAAAAAAATGTTAAGACATTTTAATTAATCTTAAGGAATGAAATAATAAAATAAAAAAAATTTTTTATAATACATATACTGAATGAACAGTATTATTTAGATTTAAATTTTTTCAAGAGATTTTTAAGATCAGAGATTTCATTTTCTGGAATCCACTGGTCATATTCACTTGATTTATTTTTAAATCTTAATAGATACTCAACTCCCTTTTCTTTTGTAAGGTGTCTCTTTTTAAGTATCTTTTCAATTTCTGCTTTTTCCACTATTTCTTCAGGTTGCTGTTTATGCCTTCCTGATCTTCTTGGAAAGAGAGCAGTATCATTAGAATGGTATGGTTTTATAAGAGAAATAGGAAATACTGGATGTTTTCTATCATAAGGTGCATATAGAATAACCTCAACAGCATTATTACCAACCATCTTTTTAACTACAAATGGTCCAATGAATGGATCCTTCAATTTAACATTACCATTTAAATTGAAATGTAGCGTTGAAATAAGGACTTCATCACCCTCTTTGAACATTTGTTCTTTATGGGCTTTATCCCATCTTTTCTTTTCATACTCAAAAGCCTTATTTATACATTCTTGAGCATGTTTTCTGCATAGTTCTTGCATCTGAAGAAAAGATTTAGTACCTGGATGAATATCCAATCTAGGTAACTTATTAAGAGTTTTAGCAGGGGTATTAGGTACATAACCCAACCATAACTCAAATGGCTTCTTGCCAGTGACAGAATGTACTGTACTATTATATGCAAATTCTAAACCTGGGATAAGGGTTACCCAATCATGCGTGAATTTGTCATTGTCTTTAAAATTAAGACCAAAAGCACAGTATCTTCTTATCATATCTTCTAAGGTTTGTATCATTCTTTCTGCTAGCCCATCAGTTTGTGGATGGTGTGCTGTAGAAAGTTTTAATTGACACCCTGAAACATCCATAAGTGACGTCCAGAACTCAGAAGTAAATTTAGGATCTCTGTCTGAAACTATTGCTTTGGGGAAACCTGCTGTATTTAACATTTGTGTCCACCATAAAAAAGCTAAGTCCTTTGCAGAAACCTCTTTGTGGGTAGGAATAAATTTACACATCTTTGTAAATCTATCTACAATTACCCAGCAGGAGTTATAACTCTTATGCCCTGCTATTGGCAAACCTGTTACAAAGTCCATGTTAATGATTTCCCATGGAGCTTTTGGTTGCTCAATTTGTTGTAATAAACCAGCTCTTTTTCCTGTTAATCTTTTAGATTTTTGACAAGAATCACATGTTTCAACATATTTCTGAACATCCTCAGACATGTTAATCCACCAAGCTGTGTTTTTTACTCTGGTTAATGTTTTATGGTAGTCAAAATGACCTGCTAATATATCATCATGACATATACTTAACATTAACTCCTTCATTGAAGGGGGAATTACAATTACATTACTTAATTTTTTCCTGTAATATATAAAACCATCCTCAATGGAAAATTTTCCTTTCTCTAATGCCTCTTTATACTTATCTGGTAATGTTTTTATTAAAACATTCATTGAAGCATTAGATGGATCATTTAATATTGTAGTTAATTTACTTAAGTCAGGATCTGAATTATAATTATCAAGAATTGATTGCATAAATTCATCCTCAAGATCTACAATATAAATGCCATAAATGTTAATAATCTCTGATTCAGGAACATAAGCAGGATTATCATCATTATTAGGCAGAGGTACTCTAGATAACAGGTCTACATTAGAGTGTAAGGTTCCTGCTCTATGTGTAATAGTCATCCGTCCTCTGTATTCTTGTACAGCTAATTGCCATCTAAACATGTGTCTATTAGGAGTTTTCATGTTTAAGAGTGACTTAACTGCACTACAGTCAGTTATTAACTCAAATTTTTGGTCTTCAAGGTAATAATGTAGCTTTTCAAGAGCCCATACTACTGCCAAACATTCAAGTTGAGTAGCACCATATTTTAATTCACTACTTCTCAGAGTACGTGAAATATAGCAGATTACTACTTCTGACATTTTACCTTCAATAAGTTGTTTTTGATGCAAAGCAGCACCCAGTCCAATAAAACTTGCATCTGTATATAATACAAAAGGTAATTGGAAATCTGGTAATCCCAAGATAGGAGCTGTCATTAAGCATTCTTTCAACTTATTAAAAGCATGTTGTCTTTCATTATTCCAAATGAAAGCTTCTGATTTCTTTATCAGTGTGGTCAGTGGTGCAGCAATTGATTGGTAGTTTTTTATATATTGTCTATAATAACCACACATTCCAAGAAAAGATTGTACATCCTTCACATTTTGAGGAATGCCAATATTCTTTATTGCAGCCACTTTATTTTGGTCTACACATATTTGTAAGCCAGATACAATATGACCAAGCACTTTTAAAGATTCAAACCCAAATTTACATTTTTTCAATGCAAGGGTCATTTTTATTTCATCCATTTTCTGAAATACTTTCCTTAAATGGATTAAGTGTTCATCAAAAGTTTTAGAGAACACTATGATGTCATCAATGTATACCATTAACCATCCCTCAATCATTTCATTATGGAAGGTTATATCCATTAACTTTTGAAATACTGATGGAGCATTCTTTGGTCCAAATGGCATTCTGACATACTTATAAATTCCCATGTGTGTTGTTATCAACAAAAAGTTCTGTGAATTCTTTTCAACAGGAATTTGATGGTACCCTTTATTTCCATCTAGGCAGCTTATATATTTAGCACCTTTAAGGGTAGCATGTATAGAGGCAATCCTTGGCAAGGGATAAATATCATCTACTGTAAATGTATTTAATGCTCTATAATCACCGCACAGTCTTGCTTTATCTTGTTCATAAGAAATCAGCACTGGTGATATTACACAATATTTTGGTGTAGTTTCAACCTTCTCAAGAATGTTCATCTTTAATAACATCTTAATATTATCCTCTATGTCTTTCCTCTTCATTGGTGAAGCAGGATATGGTTTCTTTTTAAGACTAGCAGGAATATTATCCATGTCACAGGTTAAACTAATTTTCATTTCATGATCTTTTACAAGGCCAAGTTCATTTGTACCATGTGCAAAAGCCATTGGAAAAGCTTTAATTAATTCCAAAATATTATCTTTCTCAGTTACATTTATCTGAGTGCCAAATGATGCTTTTGAAATTTCTGTTTCCAGAAGTTCCATCTCATTGGATTCTCTTCCTTTAGACGGGGAATTTGTTACTGACTCAATGTGTAAGACTGTGTTAAAAGAATTTATTTTAAATTTCCTTTTACCATTCATGCCAATTGTAAAATTATTATTAGCAGGGTCTAATTTTACACCAAATTTAGTCAGAATATCATTTCCAATGATAAAACAGTTACTACAATTTGTATTATCCATTACTACAAAGTCACAAGTTACCCTTACATAACCATGTTGGTGTTTAAAGAAAACAGCAGCTTTGTATTTACCAATGGGGTGTAGTACTGATCCAAAACCTCTCCAATTTTTATTCTGAAGTGGTTCAAGCTTAAACTTATATTCACTATCAATTTTCTGTAATGTATTAGTGGAAACAACTGAACCAGCAGCTCCTGTGTCCAATACTATATTAACATTTTCACCAGAAATGATAGCTGGAACCGTGATAGGTGTCATTTTAAAGTTATCAGCTTGTATATCCTTAATGATTTCAGCATCCTCAAAATTCATTAAAGATTCATTTGAGTCCATATTTAATATTGGATTTTCAAAGATGGACAAATCATCTTCCAACATACAGACTTCATTTTCATCACTATATGAGATATTGCTGTCATAATCACTTGATTCTTTACTTTTTTCAGTTTCAGTTTCAGATTCACGTTGATTTTCAACAATATTTATGTTTTTCTCACATTTGTGACCTTTTACCCAAGGTTTGTTACACTTATAACAAGTATTTGTTTCATACTTTTTAGGTACTACAGGTGCAGTAGGTTTTTTCTGCTTCTCCTGAAGTGTTTTTGAATTCTGAGATTTTACAGGTTCAACATTTTGCTTATAAGTGGAATACCTTGATTCATACTTATGGTTTAATAATATTTCATTGCAAATATTAATAAAGTCAGAATATTCAGTAACATTTAATGTTCTAGCTACAACAATGTCTCTGACAGATATAGGTAATTTGTAAATTATCTTATCTTTCCATAAGTTAAAATCCATATGAGGCTCAATGGCTTTTAAGATTTTGTTTAAAGTCATTAAAAATACCATAGGTTTGTCACCATTCAACGGATTATACCTAGTCTTCTCATACAGTCTCTGCTGAGTAAGCCTGAATTTAGAACCTCCAAATTGTTTTTCAATAAGTTGTTTCCATTCAGCCCAAGAGTAGTCTCTACCCTCACTTAAGACAGCTTCAAACCATAATAAAGCAACATCCTTAAATAAAGAAATTAATTTTGATGTTATCTCTTCATCTGGTAACTTATATGAGAATTTCAAGTTGTCAATTCTTTGAATAAAATGTTGCCAATCAGAGCTGGCTTCCCCATCATAAGTTGGGTACTGATCTATCTTAGGCCAGTTCTTCTGATTGGATTTTATCTCACTAATCTTAGGTAAATTCAATAACTCATTTACTTTTGATAAATGGTCTTGTATTTCTTCCTGCACGGATTTGTGACTTACATTTTCAGATTTGACACTACCACCAGATGGTTTTAATTGTGGTGGTACAGGGAAGGAATGAGATTCACTTTTGCCAATGAAAGGATTATTATTATATTGATTATACTTATGATTATCCTGGTTCATTAGTAGATTGGCAGTTTCAATCTCAACTTTAGTTAATCTTTGTAGCAGCTCAGAGACACTTTGATTTGTCTGTGCAAAAGATAACTTTGTTCTTGATTCAGTTTTTAATAAGTGTGTTTCATATAATTTTTCTAACTCACAAAATTTGTTTGAAAGGTCATTATATTTATTACTCAATGAATCATATTTAAGAGTTAGAGACAAATGTTCTTTCTCTAATTCTTTATTACGTGTTGCTAATTGAGAAATGTTCAATGTTAAGGATGAAATTGTATCACTAGTGAGCTTAACTGTCTGTTCCTCACAATCAGTCATTCTATTCCACAATGCTGAAACAATTCTATGGACAGTTGGATTATTGTTAAAATATTCCATGTCCTCCTTTTCAATTCTCTCACTCTCCTGTGAACTACTCATCTCACTAGTAGGTGGTTGCAACTGAGGATTAACTGTATTATCATTGTATATAGTACTGTTATTATGGATAAAAGACAAGTCAGGTGTATCTACTCTAAAACCCAAATTTCTTAAATCCTCCTCTATTTTTTGTACAGATTTAACATCAATAGAATTACCTATATTGTAATTATCAGTATTATGTTTAATCTGAGGGGGTAAGTTACTTACCAAGGGATGGTTTCCAGGCCTGATTTTTGGCGCTTTTTTCCCTTGTAAGGGTGAGCTGAGGAAGTCAGATGAGGGGGCGGATCCCTGTTGCAACTGTGGCTTGTCCACTGTTGGTGAAACCAGTCCCATTTCCATTTGTCTACCAGGATTTTCTCCTGGGAGTGAGTGGACCCTCCTTGGATAGGGGGTTGCTGATTTGATTGACTGGGCAGGCCTCCCTTTAATTCTGCCATTGCCTGATTCATCTGCTGAAATCCTACCTTGCAATTGTTTTGCAACTGCTCTACTTCTTTGAACATGAGAGATTTTGATTCCTCTAGCTTCAGAACCTGTTTGGCCAGGTGGGACAGTTGATCCTGAAGAGGAGGAGACGTCTTTTTGATAGTTATCTTTTTTAAGAGGGCGTCCTTTTCCTCTATACTCATGCTTTCTGGTTGGGGGTACTGTTGTCCCTCCATGGTGATGTCCTGGAAAGTTTTTATTAGCTTTAGACCTGGTATTATAAGCAGGCTGTTCACTTACACTATCCTGAGGAGCACTCATATTGTTCAGAATAACAATATTTTACGTCTACAAAAGGAAAAAACTCTTTGGAATTAGTAGACAAAAGATATTAGTAATTATATTACTAATAAAAAAGCAATGGAGCTTACCCTGAATTTATATCTTTATTTATTTAAATAAAATATAAGAAAAATTCGAAAAAATCTGTTAAAAATATAATAATAAGTTTAACTAGACCTCTATAAGGGTGAATAATTAGCTTACCAAGCTTTAGCCAAATACCAATTTTATTGGGTGTTATATTGGTGTCCAAATACCAAGTGAAATTGGGTTTATATTGGGTACAGTTACTACTGTAAATATCTAATTTTTATGATAAAAAATTAGTACAATTATTATAAGGATTCTTTTCCGCAATCAATGAGTTATGATGACCCACTAATATGCAGCAGACCCAAATATTTGGTTAATTTTGAGTTATACTAAGGTAAAAATCACGTCCCAAGGCTTATACTAAATAATAAGTAAAATATAAGGAAAGACCCCCAATTGTCAGTACAGTCTAGTATATAAGTATGATATAATAGTATTATTTTATGGTCCAACTACTTATTAATAAATGATTTAGTGATTAAACCTCAGGGGAAGACTAATAGAATAGTTATACTCAAGTTAAACTCACAATACTTGGATTTAAATGCGTGCTAGTGGTGGAAAATAGAAGAATAAAATATAGTTATAGCCTTTATAAAGATAATATCAATTTATAAGGGCTTTATAATATATTTCTAGATGTTAATAATTGTAGTGTAGTGTTTATTTGAAGTGTAGTAATTGAATGATTATTATAAACCGTCAAAATCCCTCCTTACTTATACCCAAATCCACTGGAGTGCACAGACCTTCAATCCAGATGATGTCACTGCTATCCCCGGCAATTACAGCACTGTGAGGGCCCATCACCTCCCCATGGCGTCCACTTCAAGCAGTTTCAACACCCAGACCTCCAGTAAGGACCCTCCATCACTATTAATAATAACACAGAGCCATACCATAATTAGAAAACCCAGATAAAAGCGGATACCATAAAGAAACAGGTAAAATAAAAGATCAAAAAGAGATTTAATGAAACTAAAAGCATATAAAGGAAACAAATAAAATGTCCAAGCCCCCAATAACATCCCCAAGCATCCACATTAACCCAGAAACATATTTCCAACCCATAAATCCGTGAATAACCATCCAAGGAAGTAATTTTAGTTGTCCAAACTGGGTGTATGCGCCTGATATAGGTGTCTATGCTTCTGTAGGCGTTGTGAGTCCACTGATTTCGTTCATATGACCTAAAATAAGCAGAAAAACAAAGGTTATAGGCTATTAAGGGGCTAAAACCCACTTATATGCCTAAATATACATAATATACTGCATATTTCACTGAATATGAGATTTATGTATACATATAAGCTTATGTATGTCAATAATTACTTCATATCACTTAAGATAAGTATATTATGACTCCATTAACACCTTAATAAGTATTATTAGGCCATGGATAAGCTATTTAAACTATTATAAATTATATAATAGAATAATAATTATATATATATATAATAAAATAATATATATTATTATTTTAACCTTATTTTTAAGATATAAGCTTAATCTAGTTAAGGTTATCTTATTTTAAGCATAAGAAATACTCAGTCCTAAGGATATTTAGGCTGACAGATCATCTCATACTTATCAACTGGCTAACAATAAAAAATAATTATGATTCTTGTTTTGGTACTGAGAATGCAACTAAAGTAGGATGGCCCGCTGAATCAAAAGTCAATGTCTATCTTCTAATAGCCAATGAATTACAAAATAAGACAAAGGGAAGGATTGATCTTTTGCCTAAACAGATGTCTGAATGTTTCAAGCATTACTGAGCCAAATACAAGAAGGCAAAGACTCCTTCATTTTCTACTGGTTTTAATATTACTGGCATTGATATCAGTAAGGGAATAAAATCCATAGATGATAAACTTGAATCTCTATGTCTATACTTTAAAGAGATGGATTCTATTTTTGGAGAGCGAGCTGATGTTAATCCTGCTAACATGTTGGATGGTGAAGATACTATCTCTGAACATGATGTCAAAAGAAATCTTTTCCCATCCTCTTCCTCCACTCAAGCCTCCCCTGTTCTAAATTCAACGAATCTAGATAGCTTTCCAATAGATCCTTATGGTGATATAAACCAACATGACCCCACTCCAGTAAGTTTTTATTTCTTGTCTAGTTGTTTTATTTTTTTATTTTTAAAAATGATAATGAATGAACCCAGGATCCTCAAGCAAGTTAGTCTGAAGCTAGCATCAATGATGAAGAGGAAAATGTTACCTCCAAAAAAAAGCAAAGACCATCAACTACTTTGAATTTAAACAGTCATAGAAAGAAAAACAGAGATAGTTTTTCCCAAACCTCTTTTTCTTCCATTGATAATTTTCTGGAGAAACATGAATCTGGTAAGTGATAGCATACCTCTTAATAATTAAGTGAGCATTTCTTTTCTTTTGTTAATATTCCTTTTCACTGTAGGTAAAGTTGAAGTTGCAAGAGATACTCTCAAATTTCAAGAGAAACAATACTAGCTCTCTTTATGAAGGGATGATAGGGCACAAGACTTGGAGGAGAAGAAATTTGAGCTTTCTTTACAAAGGGATGAGAGGCACATGACTTGGAGAAGAAGAAATTCAAGCTTTAATTTAAAGAGGGATGAGAGGGCACATAATTTGGAGGAGAAGAAATTCAAGATAAAGAAAGAGGAGAAGGCTCTTGAATACAATTTCCTATTGGATCAAATGAAACTCAAGTATCAACTTGAAGAAGGTTCAAAAAAGAAAGATTTCTTGAGAGTTTGTGTTAAAGCTAATAAATCTATTGAGGAAATTTAACGCTTAATGAAAATGTTTGATAAATAGTTTTTTTTATTTTGTTTACAAATTTTTATTGATTTAAAGCATTAAAGCTAATAATCAATCCTTGGCACACACTCCTCACTGAGATTTTAAAGATTTTATTTCAAAATTTTAGATTATTTGTTTGTTTGGTTAAATTAATTTTGTTTTATTTCTTTTAGGTGATAATTTCATATGTGCTGACTTTTTAAAGGTCTTTATTTTAGATGATTTTTTTTTGAAAAAAATTGAAAAACTCATACATTTTTTTAATCTTTACATTCAAATCATTAAATTTACTTTTCTAAATACAGCTAAGTCAACAAAACTCTATATCTTTTTTTAAAATTTGGCAATACCCTCCCCTGAATTTTATTGAAGCAAGGGGTGGGTATCACCAAAATTTTTCCAAGTCATCAATTTTACATGTCAGATTTGAAAATTTGGCAATACCCTCCCCTGAATTTTATTGAAGTAAGGGGTGAAAATCACCAAAATTTAATATAATTACATAAATTAATATATAAATAACCAATATATATCAATATTCCTAGTTTTAAAGTAATGTCAATTCATCCCGCCAAAATGTGGACCAAGTCTAGAAACTAAGTTTGGGACTTTCCACAGGTATAGGCAAGATGAACCCCATGAAAAATTTAATGTTATCATGATTACTGTTTCTACAACACAAGGTTGTTGGCCCATTAATTTAGTTTAGGAATTTGAAACATAAGAGTTATTTATAAAAAATTTATGAAAAAATAAAAAATATTTGATGACTCTACTAATCCCCATACTTTTTTGATCTACATAAAGTTTTTTTATATCTGTTAAACTTACCTTCTTTCTTTACCTTATTTATTCAGTGGATTAATTTTTGACTGATTTGAAAAGAAAATCCAAAATGTGTGAACTCTTGACAAGATTCCAAGCCAGGTGCAGCTTTGGTCATTTGGTGATGATCCTGAGAAGAGTTACAAATTGTTTCAATCATGCCATTCCCCAAACCAAAATCAATCATCCACTGATGGTCTGGAAAATATAAGCCATGTCATTTGATTTTAGCTGGAGATGGTATTGGCTGTCCAGTTATCAGATTTATATATGAGAAAATTCCAAAAGTAAGATAATTGGCATCATTCCTATCAATATGAATCTTATTAAGGAATCATGAATGAGTAATAATAAAATTTGAAATTAAAAGATATTGGTTGCCAATTTCTTCCCATTCAGAGTCACACCAATTTGGTATTTCAACTTTTGTAGCAAGTTGATGATTCTTTTCAAAAGCTTTATTGCAGAGTTTTTTGAGGCAAAGAGCAATAAAATTATTGAAAGAAGGTAAGGTGTCCCATAAGCAAAAATTGTCATCTTTTTCAGCTTTAGATAAATTTTTAAGTAAAGAATAGATGCCTATGAAAATAAAATTGGTGACATGATTTTAAGAATGAAACATATATTATCAGACTTTAAAATAGAATAGCCTTTATCAAATCCTGGTCTCCAACCAAATCCAATCATAATACCACCCAAAAAATTTGTATTCCTTATTGGAAAGCAAACCAAAGCCATTTTATATAGTGTTATTATGAGATCAGATAGTCGATTAAATGTTTCATCTTTTGAACCAATAAAAGAATGATTTTCATAAACAAACTGAGGTTTAAAATAATTACTGATAAATGCTTTAATTTCATCATCTCCTGATTCAGTTAAATACATTAAATCATCTGGTAACTTTTTTGGATAAGAATTTTTTTGATCCACTCTAGTTTTATAGTACTAAATATTTGATATATGGCAAAATAAGCAATCCAAATGAATTTTCTTTTTTAAATTTCTTTTATGCTGTTGACTTCAAACATCATTATTTTTCTTTGATATTTTGGATTATGATTGAAATGAAGTTGAATTTGAAAATGATGATAAAGATGATAAAGAGGATGATGATAGAGAAGTAAGAGGTGATTCTGATGAAATGGACATTTTTTTCTCTGAACAAAAAAAATTGTGTCAAAAACCAAAAAAATAAAACTCACAAAATTTAGTTTTCTTATTCAACCTTGAGAATTTTATTGATAAAAATAATCCAAATAATTGTTTTTTGAAAATAAATCAATTACTAAAACTGTCATCCAGGCTGTACCAGGAGCCCAGTAAATGTTATGTTAATTTATTAGACCTGAAAGAGGGTGTAAAATTTTGCATTTTATGTATATAAATTAATATTATATTGCATAATAAAATTATATAAGTATCTTATTAAATATAAGTAAAATAAGTGTTATAACAGTTTTATTATTATATAAATTATTTATACATTTAAATTAAGCATAATATATTTTATATTGTCAGCCAGGCTGTCCCAGGAACCCAGTAAATAAACATACAATTTACTAGAGTTAAATAAAGACATAATAATTGCAGAGTATGCATTTAAAATTAATATTATATTACATAATAAATTTATATTAATATTTTATTTATATAAATAAAGTAAATATTATTTTAATTTTATTATAAGATAACTTAAAAGCATTTAATTCCATAATAAAGGGCACATTGTTTATTTAATAATTATAAATTAATTAATTAAAAACTTATAAGATAATTATATTCAAGTGTTTATCTTATATTGTAATTACTTTAATTAATTAAATTTAATTATTAAAATATACCTTTTCATATACTATTATCCATAATTATTGCCGCTGTTTTTTGGACCCTTAATTGTGTCAATAAAAAATTAAATAAATTATAATACTTATTTTAAAAAATAGTATTAAAATTCTCAACTTAATTTAGTAATAAATTAATTACTTGTTTCATTTAAATTAATTATTTAATTACATAGTTGGAACAATTAAATAATTTCTTTATACTAAATTAAAATTGATTACATATTTTGTTGTGTCAAAATATTTTTTCTTGTTTCACTTAAAAACCCTTAAAGCAGACTGTACCATCTGTTTTGAATTATTTTTCTCATAGTTCCTATGTCCCAGGCTTGTTTAGTTATTCACTATTTTTACTTACTGATTTGGGAATTAATTGTGGGAAAATTTGATTCTTATTTGGGGTTTTAATTATTTTTTTCATGTTTTTCTCTAAATTGTTATGTTCCACTTACTCTTTTATTTTCTTGTTTCATCTTATTATGACTCTTGTATTTACAATTGTAGTGGAGCTTCAGAGGACCCATTTCCTATAAAAAGGCCTTGGATAATCCCCTGTAGCATCATCACTTACTATACAAACCAACTCTGAACAAACTGTCAATATAATACGTTTTATTATTATTTTTATTAGCATTAAAATTCTAATTTAAATTTTATATAACTATTTACAGGTTTCTTTAAGTCTGATAGTAATTTACAGTGTTTGCCACGCAGAACCCTTACTTTAAATAATATTGTTATTAAATAAAACCTCATTTTGTGTCATCCCTCAAATAAGTCGTCGTTGCCTCACTTTAAATAAATTATTATTTTATTTCTTTTAATTCTATAAACTTTTCTTTCCTATTTTCTTTTCCTCCTCTTTTCCTTCTCCCTTTCTTACCTTCTTCTAGACAACTGGCCGGCATATATACTATAAATTAGGGCGCATTTTTATGTATATAATAATTATAAATCAATAATTAATTAATTATAAACATATATTATAATTATAAGTGTAAAATTGACTTATAATGTAATTAAATTTATATATTAAATAAAACCTTTAATATATTATTAAATATAAGTATTGGGCACTTTTTGACTCATAATTGTGTCATAAAAGTATTAAACAAGTTAAAACAATTTATTAAATAAACTATTAAGGTTTTATCCTAAAAATTAGTAATTTTGTTAAAATAAATACTTGTTTTAACTTAAAATAATTATTACACTAATAAAAATAGGTAAAATAATTAATTACTCATGTTTTATACTAAATTAATTAATTATACTATTTTTATGTTTTAAAATAGTTCATTTTTATGTTTCAATTAAAATTGGTTTTTTAAATAAAGGGTTATCAGACTTTTTTTAAATTAAATTAGTTGTTTTTATGTGTCTCAAAACTATTTAATTACTCCCTAATTTTATTGTAAATGTTTGAGATTAAATTGGTGGATTTTGGGCTCTTACTCATGTATCTTAGTTAATTGTATCATCAGTTTCCCCTTACACTTACTCAAAATTAGTTACATATTGTTTTTATTTTAATTTAATTTGTATATACATTAATGTGGCGCTTCAGAGGGCCCCTTGCCTATATAAAGGCCTTGGGTAACCCCCTGTAGCCAGACCACTTATTACTTACTTTATCTTATTATTATCATTAATATTATTATTAATATAGAATGTAATGTTTACATTAGTTTTACTTATGGTGCTTTGTTGCCTTTGAAATCTAGTATAAGTTATAGATATGAAGGTTTTTTTAAGATTATTTAATATTAGCATTTGTTACTTAAGTAGAGAGAATAAAAGACTTACCATATATCATCCCCTTAATAACCTGTTATAAGTTTTGTAACTTCCCAAGTTCAATTATTGTTAAGTCATTGTTGTTATCATTTCTTTCCTTATTTTACTTCTTCTAGACGTCTGGCTGACAATTGAGGGCCTTTCTGAACAACAACAACGATTTCTTGACATTTAGACAAGCAATTAATGCACGGACCACCCTTGCACGCAAGTTGAACTTTTGTCGCAACTGTGAATGGAACTGGGGTTCTTACATAACAACTTATATATTTTTAATTTATATACATTTTAGAGTAATATTTTGATCACTATAGTAAGTTTGCCTTTGCACTTAAAAAATCTATATTAAATTTTTTATTGCAATAACAGTGTTTTTGGCTTAATTGCTGAATCACTGAGTGTAAGTTGGTCTTCCTAAATCATTTTTTTCCCTAGTTGACAATGATAGAAAAACCCTCTTAGTCCTTGATGAATTTTATTTTTGAAATATTAATTTATGGTCATAATAAAATAATTCAATTTTTCAACATAAATATTGTTGACAATTTTTGTCCAATATTAGAATTAATCACACAACTATTTTGAAATATAAAGATATTGTGTGTATATTGATTAATTACCTTAAAATATTATTTATTTTTGATGAGTTATTGATTTAATATTGTCATTAATATTTAAAATCATTAGTTTACAATAATAGTACTTTGTACTTAGTCCCAATTATTGCCATAAATTTGGTATTATTTATTTGAGTGACAATAACAATACTTAGTGTATTCAGTCCTAAAAATAAATTTTTATTCTTGATTATTGTTTTAATAAATTTAAATAATAATCATAAATAAATAATGAAATAAAATAAAATTCAATATAAATATTAGGGGGTGTCAGTTCTGGCAAATCAGCACTTACAAATCCGCACTTAAATTTGACCAAATCCGCACTTAAATAAGTGCGGATTTCCAAAACACACTAGCCCCAATACTGGTGGATTTCAAAATGAAATAAGTCACTTATTTCACTCAAATCCGCACTTTCTCAACCAAAAGTGCTGATTTCACCATCAAGTCCCATTTCACTGATTTGTCAGCATCATCCCATTCATTCGCAGCACTCCGCAGCATAACACTTCATAACTCAAAACATCGTACATCACTTACATCTTCATATCATATCATATAAGAGTTATGCCTTCCTCACTTTCAAATCGTGATAAATTACATAAAGCAATGACTTTCATGGCTCTTGAACTGCTCTTGGACTCTGATTGCGATTCTGATTCTGATCTAGAAGAAGATTTTGTCTTTTTATCAAAAATGGCCACGAAACGTTACCTTCTTCCCAGAAAGCCTCAAGTACTTCATACCCCCAAGTACACCATCCAAACACTTCTTAAACTATCTACACCCAGTTTTAGAGAGCTGTTCATGACTTCTCAGGAATGTTTCCTTAAATTGCTTGAGCTTATTCAGGATCATCCCATATTTCACAATAATTCTCAAAAAGAACAACAACCAGCTTCAATTCAATTGGCCATCACACTATGTCATTTGGGTTCAAATGGTAATGGAGCCGCTTTGAAACGTTTAGAAAATGTCTTTGATTTAGGGTATGGTTCAGTTAACACTTATACCAAACAATGTATCACTGCCATCAACTCCTTGTAATCTCAACTTCTCACCTGGCCAACAAAAGAAGAGCGACTTGAATCATTTCAGGTTATGCAAGCAGAGGGCTTCAAAGGATGTATTGGTTTTGTTGATGGTACTGCTATTCCTTTGAGCCAGAAACCTGCTCAAGGTGGAAACAATTACTTTCACATTCTCGTCAAAAATTTTCACCAAAATATTTACAAGTCAAAAAAAATTCTATATCTGTTTTAAAAAATTGGCAATACTCTCCCCTGCATTTTATTGAAGCAAGGGGTGGATATCACCAAAATTTTTCTAAGTCATCAATTTCACATGTCAGATTTGAAAATTTGGCAATACCCCCCCCTGCATTTTATTGAAGTAAGTGGTGGAAGTCATCTAAATTTAATATAATTACGTAAATTATTAAATAAATATCTAATATATATCAATTTCCCTAGTTTAAAGTAATGACAATCCCTTAAGCCAAAATGCAGATCAAATCTAGAAACAAAAGTTTGGGAATTTCCACAGGTATAGGCTAGAGGAACCCCATGAAACAAATAAATGTTATCATGATTACCTTTTATACAACACAAGGTCGTGGGCCCATTACTTTAGTTGAGGAAATTGATACATAAAAAATATTTATTAAAAATTTACAAAAAAATATAAAATTTTCGATGACAACTCTAATCCCCATACTTTTTGGATCTAAATAAAGTTTTTTTAAATCGATTAACTTTAACTTCTTTCATTACCTTATTGATTCTTTGAATCAACGTATGACTGATTTGAAATGAGCAACCAAAATGTGTTAAATCTTGACAGGATTCCAAACCAGGAGGAGCTTTGGTCATTTGATGATTATCCTTAGAA
Source organism: Hemileia vastatrix (assembly GCA_030280995.1). Classification (NCBI taxonomy): domain Eukaryota; kingdom Fungi; phylum Basidiomycota; class Pucciniomycetes; order Pucciniales; family Zaghouaniaceae; genus Hemileia; species Hemileia vastatrix. The sequence goes on from JASXTE010000006.1 coordinate 32,732,111, forward strand.
GAATTCCAAATAGTTTTGATGATACCATTTCCCAAACCAAAATCAATGATGCACCGGTGGTCTGGAAAATATAAACCATGTCATTTGATTTTAGCTGGAGATTGTATTGGTTGGCCAGTAATTGGTTTGATATATGAGAATATACCAAAACTAAGAAAATTGGTGTCCTTGGTATCGGTGTGAATTTTATTGTGAAATCCAGAATGAGTGATAATAACATTAGAAAATAAAAGATATTCGTGGCTGATATCTTCCCATTTGGAGTCACACCAATTCGGTATTCCAAATTTGGTTGCAATTTCATGATTTTTTTCAAATGCTTTATTACAGTGCTTTTTGAGTCAAAGAGCAAGAAAAGAGTTAAAGGAAGGTAGAGTGTCCCATAAGCAAAAATCTTCATCTTTTTGAGCTTTAGTGATATTCTTGAGCAACAAATATATGCCTATATAATTGAAATTCCTAGATAATAATCATATAAGAGTTTCAGAATCCTTATCCTCTAAATATGCAATATAAAAATGTGAAATAAGACAAGTGAAATTTGGAAAAAAGGCTCAACTTCAAAGGTCAAAATCTCAGCAACCACTGAACCTAATTCAAACCTGTTTGTGGGAAATGAAAGATATGCTTTAGTAGAATCTTCAGTTAAAGGACATGTGATTTAAATAAACCTAACCCTAACTTGTTACATAAAAAAATGAAATAAAAATTTAAATTGGGAAAAAAAAGGCTCAACTTTAACGGTCAATATCTCAGCAACCACTGAATCAAATTCAAATCTGTTTGTGGGAAATGAAAGGTAGCCTTCAGGAGAATCTTCAATAAAAAGAAAATTAGATTTGAATAAACCTAACCCTAATTCCGAGTCTGATTTTCAAAATTTTACAAAAACTTGAAAAGTGGTAATGAAGATGAGATCAAAAGGAGTTTTATAAGTTCACTGTTATCCAGATAAGAGTCATAAATATATTTAAGTATGAACTTTTCATAAAAGGAATGAGATATCATATAGGCATGAAAAAAAGGAGATGAAACTTACCTTGATTGAAAAGTAGGAAAAATAGAGTGAGAAAGATTGATGTTGGAATTGTGGGGAAATTGAATATGGAGTAAGTGAAATGCATAAAGAATGTGCAATGTATGTGTTTCAATGAAATGGAGCCAAAAAAAAGTGAAATAAGGGAAAGGGGGGATAATGACCATGCCAAGGAGGGATGAAGAGTAGGGTGATGGAGCTAAAAAAGAAAGTAAAGAGGGAGAGAAAAAAAAGGTTAATTATACCATTGAAATCCAAAATAACCACTTACAAAAAAAATTTAGATAAAAAAAATAAAATAAACAGAAAAAAACAAAAAAAATTATAATTAGTAATCAAAAAATCAAAAAAAAAGAATAAAGTGACTTACCTGGAGAGATGAGATGACAAAATGAATGAAACCAAATTGTTTGAGGGATGTTGGAGAAGAATAGGAAAAGGATATGAGGGATGAATGAAAAAAAAAATCACTGACAAAATATGCGATTTCAGAAAATATGCGATTTCATGTTGAGCTGGTGAAAGAAAACCAATGAGCCATCCAAAAAAAAAATTTTCACCGTAAATTCCAAAAAAAATGAATATGCAACAAACCAAAATACCAACCCAAGTGAATGAAGTACACAAAGAGGACATTTGGAGAGTACAAAATGGTATGGGAAAGAAAGGGATGATGTGGCCAACATGTGGTTTTGAAAAAAAAAATCATGAAAAAAGTGCTGATTTGAGGTCAGAACTGACAACCATAGAAAAAAGATTAAGAAGTAGAAGAAATAAGTAAAAAAGAATGTAAACATGCCTGGTCAAAATATTGAAAATGTCAGGAAGGGGTGTGTGCCGAGGATTGATGGGTAGGTAGCGAGGAAGGTCAGTGTGTCACATGTTACAGGGATGGGGTAAGAAAGGAAGGGATGTTTTGTGGCCAAAATGTGGTTGTGAAAAAAAACGGGAAAAAAGTGCTGATTTGAGGTCATAACTGACACCCTTTTTTGAAATAAGTGACTTTTTTGCAAAATTTAAGTGCTGATTTGGTTTGAAATCCGCACTTAATTTAAGTGCGGATTTGCCAGAACTGACACCCCCTATTGTTGACATTTAGTACAATACTATAATTAATCATACAGTTATTTTGTAAGAAAAATTGTATGTATATTGAAAATTTTATTTTGACATATTAGGGGGTATCAAGGTTAGAAATCTTCAAAATTAAAACACCTCTTTTTTCCACCAAATCATCCATGATTAGTTTTTCATATATGGCATATTGTGCCCCAAAAACACCTTTTTAGTGAGAAATAATGTCAACCCTGTAAATTTCTTTTTGTGTCATTAAATACATTTTAAATAATTAAAAATTCTGAACTTTGATACCCCCTATTAATTTATAGTCATAATAAAATAATTAAAATCTCAATATAAATATTGTTCACCTTATGTCCAATATTATAAAAAATCATACAATTATTTTGAAATAGAAATAATTTGTGTGTATATTGAATTTTTATTTTTGACATTAATTTATTGTCATACTAATTAAATTAAATTTTTGATATATATATTGTTGAGAACTTTTGTCCAATATTATAATAATCATACAATTATTTTGAGATATAAATGGCTGTGGGTATATTAAAAATTCTAATTTTGACATATCATTTATTTCTGATGAATTATTAATTTGATTTTGTCATTAATATTTGTTATTATTATTATTATTATTTTTTGGAAAAAATTGATTCCATTAGATAATATTTTGCCTTAATATTTTTTTTTAAAGAAAAAAATTAAATTTTTTTCAGATTTTATTTTATTTTATATTTATTTATTTTTTAAATAAAAAAATAAATAAAAATAAATTTTTTGAAATAAAACTGATTAAAATTTTGTTTATTTAAATTTTCAGACACTTTGTCTGCAAATATTGGTAACATGACTGCCACTAAGAAGCTTAAAATTAATAATTATGATGAACAATCAGTAAGTTTCTTTCAGTATTTAATACTTCATATTCTGCTTCTTAATATATTGGACCTGCAGGACATAAATATAGATACAGAAATTAAAGTGGATCCCAACAACAGTCATGATAAACTTTCAGCTGACTTGATAATGGAAAATACTCATTTAAGACAATAAATCACAGATCTATCAGCTCAATGACTGGCATTGAATGAAAAAAATTAAGATATAATGCTAAAGTAGAACTTCTGGAGGACAAGATTCAAAAAATATTATTCAATTTTCAGGTTCTAAATCAGAAAATTTTCATACCTCACAATCAGCTCAATCAATGTAGACATGCTCAAAGCCTGTTCAAACTTCAAGAAGATATTGAAGGTTGAATATGGAGATGTGAGTGTCTGATAACCAACTTATATCACTTTCAAAATCCAATTTCTCCTCAAGTTGAAAATCAACTCGAAAATCCTGAAAAAGGAGGCAAGAGAAAGAACAAGTAAATTTAATGTTCCTTAAAGCCATGATACTTGAATTATTTGATATGATCTTTTTATGTATATACTTGTCTCTGACTCTACAAGTATTGTAATTACCACTTGTGACTGAACATAAAACTTCAATGTAAATAAAGCCAAATTAAATAGTTGATTCAATTGAATATTATAAATTTTTAGATGATTATCTGAATTATACTTCAACTTCTTTTATTTAATATTGCTTATAAAGCAATGAATGGGCCATAAATCCTGAAATTTATTATGTTTTTGAATAAAATTTCTGCATATTTTAAGATGAGTGATATGAATATTTTAATCAATCTCTTTGATTTGAAATATCAGACTCTCAGTAATTTAATTCTTTATTACCACTTGTGAATGAAAATGGTTCTTTGGATATTTTATTGACACCATTTCACAGGAATTAGAATTGCAAAAATTGAGATATTCATTTCATAATATAAAGTTTTCTCACATTTTGATCATTTTTCTGATTCAATTTACAAAGAATATTTTTGCTCAAAATACTTCAAAAAATATGAGTAAAAATTATGACAATTACCCTAATTTTGAAAGTGATTCTTCATTAGATTGGAAACATTTTATTTAGAATATTGATCATATAAATTGTTCTTATAAAATGGCCTGATGAAGAGAGAATTTTGAGACTAATCTATGTATTTACCAAAAAACATCTCACATGGTTATATCAGTTATGATTATATGAATAAGCATAATATACCTCTCATTCATCTGGAACACCCATGAAGTTTATAATGGGGGGTATCAAAGTTAGAAATTTGTAATTATTTATAAGGTATTTAACAACACAAAAAAAAAGTTACAGAGTTGAAATTATTTCTCAGTAAAAAGGTTTTTTTGGAGCACAATATGCCATATATGAAAAACTAATCATAGTTGATTTGGTGGAAAAAAGAGGTATTTTAAAATGGAAGATTTATAACTTTGATACCCCCTAATAAAGATTTTTCAAAATTCTTAGAGAAATGAATTCAAAAAAAGTGATTTAAATTATTAAATATTAGAATTTACAAATAACAAAATTTTTAACAGATTTAATTTTAGCCATAAAAGACCTTTTGGAGTAGCTTCATTCCTTTATAAATTATTTTTTCAAAATATTTTCTTAAAATAGTATGAAATAAGGCATTTTCTCTCCAGGATCTTATATGAGATAGTGATTTCTCATGTAGAAATTTCAGAAAACACTGGAACACTTTTCCATTGTTGCATAAAAATGTATGCAGCAAATACTTGTTACAAATATAATAAGCATTGGCAAAAATATCAATTTATGATGAAAGAGTATATCTTCTTGAACAAATAAATGAGTCTTACCTTGATCCAGTTCAACTTAACTTAAATTTAAGTTACTGTCAAAATATATTTATTATGAAAATAAATCTACAACTGAAATCTTCATGTTAAAACATAATGTTCAAATTATGAATAAAACTTATGATTTTCATAAAAAATTGATTCATCTTCAATAGATATTTCTATTTTCATGAATTTTTAATATACTTTATTGATTATTTCTTCCTTGAAACCACCAGTCGAAATCAACAAATTTGTTTTCTGACTCTGGTATTGAAAGTTGTTTTGTATCTATCAAAAAATTAATTGGTGTGCAATAATTATCATGTGAAACTGACACCAATATCCTCTATAAATTCATAGAGTTATTGATCTGTCTTTTACCCACTTGGTAATAACAAATCCACTACATTTTTATAATGGTGCATTTTCTTATGCTGTATGAGATTTTTTTTATCATTAAGAATGAAAAATTAGTTTATTGGTACATAATGGGAATCTATATTTTAATCATTTTCAGTATAAAATAGACCCTTATAACCAATTCTTTAACCAAGGTTTATATGGAAAAAATTTAATTAAATTAAATTTCCTCAGAAAACCTTGTTGCAGCTTAATTGATACCTATTTATTAACTGGTTAAATATCATGTTAGCCACAAATTGAAATGATTCATTGATTAATTTAATGATTTATGTTTGATTTTTTAAGACTTTCTTAATTTTATAAAGAGTCAATAAGTAATTTAATGATATATATTCCAATTGTTTATATTCTATGGATAAAATATATTAGGAGTGGCTATAGATGAAATTAAATTTTATTCTTACCATATATAAAAATCTTTTCTACTGAGAATATAAATAATTTGAATTTCTGCAATAAATAAAATTTTCCAGACTTTAATTATTTAATTAATTATTCTAAACTGATCACTGTTTTTAGTGAATTAATTTCCTTTCACCAGTATAACATAATGTCTGATATTCATTTGTTATATTTTTAAAATCTTTAGATATAGTAAATTAAGATATGATGAAACTCAATTATAGTGTTAAGCAGTTTTCTGGACTTTGGAAAACTTCATTATTATTTAGATGACCATAAATTTAATTGGTTACTGACTATGATGCAGTTAAAATCCCTCTAGAACTTAAAAAAACAAAAATGACATTTCTTTAAGTGAAATCAGCAGCTCAAGAATGCAAAGGTTGAATAAAAAACTTCCAAAATTCTGGAAATGTTCACTCATATGTGAATATGCTGTCTAAATTATCTTTATCAAATGATGCTTCCAATCCAGCATATGTGCCTAAAGATGATACAATTCATATACATGGCATATATATTGTTAATCAGGAGGAAGAACTGTTACAGGTAATTATGGAATAATTATGAAAGATTCAAACATAAATAAATTAGGTTACAATCTTAATTAATCCAAAAAATTCTTCTATTCAAGCATTGATACAAATTTTTCCTCCAAGGTACCAAAATGCTTTGAATAAAGGAAAATTTTCAATGATGGTTACATTTATTACAGGAGAATAACTTACTATTATCATTTTTATTCCTCCTTCATTGAAATAAATCATCTTATATTGGTAGGTTATTTTGATCTAGAAAAACCATGATTAGATATACTTCATGGTGGGATAATATGTCTGAGGACACAATATTATATGTTGAATCTTCTGATTCTTTCCATAAATCTAAAGGATTAACTGGAAAAGTAAAGATTACTGCAACATATTAAGGCACCTGATTCCCCAGGAAAATCATTAACATGGATTTTGTCACTGGTCTTCCTATAGTAGAAAAGACATTTTTTTTCTTTATGGGTTATACTGGTTACATTCAGTGTAAATTTTTTCCTACCCACAAAAAATTTTTTTCCACCAAAAAATTTAAATTTTTATTATGGTCAAATATGTTAAATATTTTTGGATTTCCAAATGCCATCATATATGAAAAAGATCCAAAGTTTTACATGTGAATTTTTAATGTCTTTAATGGATATATGTGGCTGTGAGTTGAAATTATATTCTGCTCACCATCCCCACAATGATGGTTTAACTGACAAAACTTTCCAACTCTGGAATATGATTATAAAGTTATTGTGCCTTTGGTTTAGAATATAAAGATGAGGACACATTTACTCATGACTGGTTAACCTTAAATCCAAATCTTGAATTTGCTTATAAAAGCACTGTCCACCCTGCCACTTATATGAAGCCTTTTGAGCTCCAACTAGGTTATGTCCCCAAAATTCCTGCTCAAGCTCTCAATAACAAATTGAAAACATTGGAATTTCATCCTGGTGTTGAATTTTTAGTTCATATGCAACAACTTAGCAAGAATATGCCATATAGTTGTAAACTGCATTTAAAAATGAGAAAATGGGATAAACCCATATATATACCATTTAATAGAATGTTAAGATACTGTTATATATAGTTATCTTCAAATGTCAAGGAATAAATTAATGTTAAGTTCCTTTTATAGGACTGTTTGTTGTTTACATAATGATTGATGTTAATAAAATTATCTTCTCCATATAAAAATACACATCCTGCTCTTTACATTTATTTTCTTAAGCCTTATACTTCCAACAGTGATTTATATTTCCAAGAAAAATGATAGACCTGAGGGTCCCAAAGAAATCACAGTAAAATCAGATATTGAACATTCTAATTGATAGAATTGTCATTTCTGAAAATAGTTATTGAGTATTTATTAAGATTTAAAAATTAAAAACATTATGATAATTCATGGATACCTGGGAACAAATTTAGAACTCTCAAACAATATGAAAATTATAATAAATAAGAAAAATCTTAGCATTTTTTTTATTGTTTTTTTAGAGTGAAGGAGTGTCAGCCAGGCTGTACAAGGAGCCCAGTAGATTTTATGTTAATTTATTGGACCTGAAAGACGGTTTAAAATTATGCATTTTATGTATATAAATTAATATTTTATTGCATAATAAAATTATATAAGTATCTTATTAAATACAGGTAAAATAAGTGTTATAATAATTTTATTATTATATAAATTATTTATACATTTAAATCAAGCATAGTATATTTTATATTATATAAATTATGGCACATTTTTATGTATTTAATAATTATAAACTAATAATTAATTAATTATAAACATATATTATAATTATAAGTGTAAAATTGACTTATAATGTAATTAAATTAATTAATTAAATTTATATATTAAATAAAACCTTTCATATCTTATTAAACATAAGTATTTCGCGCTTTTTGACTCATAATTGTGTCTTAAAAGTATTAAACAAGTTAAAAAAATTTCTTAAATAAATTATTAATTTTTTATCCTAAAAATTAGTAACTCTGTTTAAATAAATACTTGTTTTAACTTAAAGTAATTATTACACTAATAAAAATAGCTAAAATAATCAATTACACTATTTTTATGTGTTAAAATAGTTCACTTTTATGTTTCACTTAAATTGATTTTTTAAATAAAGGGTTATCAGACATGTTTTAAATTAAATTAGTTGTTTTTATGTGTCTCAAACTTATTTAATTACTCCCTAATTTTATTGTAACTGTTTGAGATTAAATTGGTGGATTTTGGGCTCTTACTCATGTATCTTAGTTAATTGTATCATGGGTTTCCCCTTACACTTACTCTAAATTAGTTACATATTATTTTTAATTTAATTTAATTTGTATATACATTAATGTGGCGCTTCAGAGGGCCCCTGCCTTGGGTAACCCCCTGTTGTCGGACCATTTATTACTTAATTTATCTTATTATTATCATTGATATTATTATTAATACAAAATGTTATGTTTACATTAGTTTTACTTATGGCGCTTTCTTGCCTTTGAAATCTAGTATATATTATACATATAAAGGTTGCTTTAAGATTATTTAATATTAGAATTTGTTACTTAAGTAGAGAGAATAAAAGACTTACCATATATCATCCCCTTAATAACTTGTTATAAGTTTTGTAACTTCCAAAGTTCAATTATTGTTAATTCATTGTTGTTATCATTTCTTTCCTTCATTTCCTTCATTTCCCTCTTCTCCTTCTTTCTTTTTTTTCTCCTTCTCCTAGATGACCAGCTGACAAAAACTGTCCTTAAAAAATTGAAACAAAATAAAATAAAATAAAATAACAACAAACATCAGTAAAATTATTTGCCAAATAAATGAGTTTTAAAGTTATTTGGTGTTAGATATACCACCTAAAGTCCTTGAAAAAAATGATAAAAAAAAACTATACTCAAAAATTTAAACAAAAAAAAAAATTTGTATCAGAAAAATTATTCTCAAAGAAAAAAAAATCAAAATTATAAACACAAAAAAATTTTTTTAATCAGCTTGAACTGTAAAAAAATTTTTTTATAATTTTCTGTAAAAACAAAAAAAAAACAAAATAATGATATTCTGTAAAAAAAACAAAAAAAAATAAAATATTGTTAATAAAAATAATAAAAGTTATATTTTACAAACTCCCATATTACCCCTCCTTGTCTGCCTCATTTCCCTCTTTTTGTGTCATCAAACTGCCCCTCCCCCTTCATGATCTCCTCAAAATCCCCTTACCCCCTTTTTCACCAGTGCCTCCTCCCTTTTCTCCCCTTAAGGCACCTTTTTCCCCCTTCAGACACCTCTTCCCCCCCCCCCCCCTCATCCCCCTCTCCCCTCCACCGCTTCCCCCCCTGATCCATCTCTCCCCTCCACCACTTCCCCCCCTGATCCCCCTCTCCCCTCCACCACTTCCCCCTCCTCCCCCCCCTTTCCTTCCCTCCTCCTCCCTTTAATCCCTAAAAAAATTGCTAAGTGATTTGTTTAGGGATACAAGGGGGGTGGAGGCAAGGTGAGAGGGGAGGGAGAAGGGGGGGAAAGGGATAAGGGTGGAGGGGGGAAAGCAATAAAGGGGGAGGGGGAGGGGAGGAAGCAGTGGAGGAGATAGGGGGATGAGGGGGGGAGTTGAGAGGTGTCCTAAAGGGGGTAAAGGGGGGGAAAGGGCCTAAAGAGGGAAAAGGGGGTCTAAAAAGAGGAAAAAGAGCATCTAAAACGGGGGAAAGGTGAGGAGGAGAATAAGGGGGGAAAGGGGGAAACGGAGGGAAAAAGAGCAGGACAAGAGAGAAAAGAGGAAGAGAAAAAAAAAAATTAGTCTAATCTAGAAAAAAAATACGTGAAGCACTTACAAAAAAAACAAAAAAAAAAACAAAAAAAAGCAAAAAAAAAATTCATGATTAGCAAATCAAAAATCAACAAAAATGAAAAAATGACTTACCTGATGAGATGAGTTAAAAAAAATGCAACCAAAATATTTGAGGGATGTTTGAGGAGAGGAGGAGAAGGATATGAGTGAAGAATGAAAAAAGAAACACTGAAAAAATATGCAATTTCATGTTGAGCTGGTGAAAGAAAACCAATGAGCCATCCAAGAAAGAGATATTCAACATAAATTCAAAAAAAAATGAATATGCAACAAACAAAAATACCAAGCCAACTGAATAAAGTATACAAAGTGGAAATTTGTAGAGTATGAAAACAAAAAATTAAAAGGTTTGTGTGTCAAAATGGTGGAGGGTGATTGGCATAGTGACAGAGCGTATGCAAGTATTTACAGTTTTCTGTAAAAAAATCTCTTTTTGAAGACAACTAAAAAGTCAATCTGTAAATATTTAGCGATCATTTTAAAAATTAAGTTTATTGAGTAACTTTAAAGTTTACTTATAAAATAATTACTTAAGCTTTCACATAGAAAAAATAACCCAAAGTATTTGGTTCTATGCACAGAAAACTAAAAATTCTCATTGATTTTTGTAATTTAAAGTTTTGTTTTGTTTTATCTTATTTTTATTTTTCTCATTTTGATTCTACATATATCTACAAGCTTTTTGCTACAATAAATGTGATGTTAATGACAACTTTTAATCCATTCTTTTACTTATGATAAATTTTTTATACATTTTTTCAAAGTTATATTCAAAAAACATGTAAATGAAATTAAAAGGTATGATATCTTTGAAATGTCTCATTGGATTTCCTCAACTCTGTATTTATTTGGTGTCACTACTTCTTTAGAATTTCTTATCAAATATTTTATAAAAATTCTGATTTTTAAAATACTACACACAATTTAGAGGAGAGGAGAGGAGTGCAGAGGGCTCAGAAGCAAGAGTAAAGGAGATTGGATTGAGACAAGGGGGGAGTGGAGGGGAGGAGAAGAGAGGAAAGGGGTTGGTGGCAAGAGGAAAGGAGAGGGGAGGGGATTGAGGTTAGAAGGAAGTGAAGGGGATGGAAGTAAGAGGCAGGAGGGAAGGGGACCTGAATGGAGCACAGAAAGAGAAGAGAAAAAAGGACTTACCTTGGAAAAAAAATCTGAGAAAGATATTCAGGAGATGATAAAGAAAAAATGTCAGTTTAAATGACAAAAATGGAAAGTATCAAGGTGGAACACTGCAAGAAATGAGAAAAAGGACTCCCCTCAGAAAAAAAAAGGAGCATGAGAAATTCAGGAGATGATAGAGAAAGAAAAATTATTTTATATGAAGTGGATTGGGGGGCTTAATTGTGGTTGTTGAAGTGGTGCAAATGTAGGAAGTATTTGACCTCATGTTTGACATGTATAATCCCAAGTCAGCTATTTATTATGGAATCTTAGAATGGAGTTTTGAGACTGAAGTCTTCCAGGCATATATGGTAATTTTTGACACCCCCTAATTGGTATTTATTCAAGTTTCCCAGTGTTAAGGAGTTAAATATATTTTTATAATTATATACATACCTTTTGATAATAATATTAAAAATAATTAAGTTCTAAACAACCAGTATTATCCAATATTGTTTGAAGAAAGCTATCATTCAAGTATTCTAACATTTCTTTTTCATTCATTTTTATATAATCAGACATTAAAACATCAGGTATAAGCATTTTAATGTTTTAATAGATCTTGATGGTCTTTTACTAATTTGAATTGAGAAACCTAGCCTTTAGAAGTTACCAAAATCTTTTACAGGTGTGGTTTGACAATAGCGTTTTTTAGCAAGCCAAATAACCACCCTTAAAACATCATGCTTCTCACAATCCACCATATACTTGAGCTCAGGAAAGATAAAGTTTCCCCCATTTTGTCTAGGTGTTCCTTCCTTCCATGAATCTTCATCCTAAAGTTCATCTCTAAGGTTGTTGGCCACCAAAAACCCAGGCTAAGATCACTGACATCCAAATCAAAGAATCAACACCATCATATCAAGGAAGATCCAGTTCTGTGGCCAGTCTCAAAGAGTTATTATAGTACTTTTAAAAACAAAGTTTCAACAAAAAGGAGTAAAAAAAATAAATCCTAATGCCTTCCATACTTGCTTATCTTCTATTTTTAACTTTCTATAAAGACCTGGAGATGAAATAAGTATTATAAAGTAGAAAACTTAAATTCTTTACTTACTGATTTCAAATATATGTTTAGTAGAAGCTCTTTCACTATCAGCATACATATCCCCTTCACCACCTCCTTTTTTATGAGCAGAATTTGTCTTTATTTTGTGCCTCAGAATTTTCAGGTATTGATGACATTTCCTGGCCTCCTCCAACATCCTCATGCTTTTGAAATTTTTAATTTGAAAGGATTTCACAATCACAGGATTTATTTTATGACTTGAAGGTTGAATTAACAATGGTTTTTCTGAGATATGAGAAATTTAATAGGTCCCAGTGTTATAAGAGTCAGAGGATTCAGGGAGAGGGCCATGAAAAATAACACCCTCCTGAAAGGGATAGGTTTGGCACCAAACCTGTTCAAAAATCAGTTCCTGCCTTGTTTCTCCAGGCTTCTCCTTCCCTTTTGAAATAGGAGCTCTTATTGGATGCCCATTCCTTCTTCTTTACATTTTAAATCTGTCTAAAATTTAAATAAACAAAAATATGGTTAATTTACATCTTCCAACAATTATTTTTATAAGTGGGGGGGCTACAAACTAATAAACCTAACTTAAAACCCCATACAGACATAAAGGAATACATTTTTTATGTTAAAAGTATAAGAGCTTACATTATCAATCCAATAAAATTTAGAGAAATGAAGTATAATAATAGCTTTTAAGAAGGTTTAGATAAATGAGGTTTATAAGATGCTGCTTATCTCCCCCACAAAGCCCTGCTTTTTATATTCCTCAATTACCATGAAAAATACCATGTCACTGCTGAATGGCTGAAACTTCAGTCATTATATCAAGTTTAAGGTGGTTTTCCTATTATTTACATTTTTATTACATTTTTTATTTTCACAAAAATAATTTCTAAAATTTAAGTATTTTTTAAGAAGGAAAAAAAATTTTTGCAGACATTTTTTTGAAGTAATGATTTTTTTTAAATAAAGGTATGGGATTTTTTTTCAATTTTTTTATATCTTTTTTAAATTTTTTTGGTGCTTAAAATCCAGAAGCAGCCTTTCCAGGAGAGAACCAAAATTGTTTCTTAATAGAAGCAACCTTGGTCATAAAAGGTGTGTCTTTTTTTTTCTTTTTTTTTGGCTCCTCCCAACCAGTAGCAGCCTTAAAAAACCACATCAACTCAAGTAATCATTTTTACTTATTGATTGTGTTGGTGTCGGGGATTACTTTTGGTCTAGAAGATTTCAATGGAGTTATAATGGCGTAGGTAGGTGGAATTTGAAGATTTCAAAGGCAAATGCACGTATGGATTATCTTTTATTTTATTTACTCAATTAAAAGAGGTGAAAATGTCTTATAATTATTGTTATACTTTATAATTTAGAAATTACAGTGTTGTAAGTACTAAGTAATAAATAATATTAATAAATGATTTAATAAAATAATGAGTGAGTAAATAATGTCCTTAAACAGCCAGAAAGGGGATGTCTTATATAGGCAAAGGAGAGACAAAGTACAGAGTTAAAATCCTATCCACAAGTGTATGAGAGAGAGAGAGAAAATTCCAGAAGAAAAATATTTCAAATTTTAAGATTGTTCTATAAAGAATGTTTTTAGAATATTGTATTTTACTGTATATGTCAAAAGAATTTATTTATTTAAAAATTACTGTAAGTGTCATTTTTAAATAAGTAATTTGAATTTTTTTTGTTTATATTTATTTTTATTTTAATATTAAATTCTATTTCAATATTAAATTTTATTTTAATATTAATTTTAATTATTTACTAACTTTACATTTTTGTAACTAGTTAATTTATTACAAGTATATTTGAAGTAAATATATTATAATTAATAATATATAGGAAATAAAAAGTGTGGCTTCATCCCAGTAAATAATTAATTATTTTACTGGGTAAGTCTAGCAGCCTGGCTGACACTCCCTCACTATAAAAAAAAACTAAAAAAAATACTATGATTTTTTCTTTTTATATTTCTTTAGCAGAGTAGGAAGATTAGACATCTACTTCCCAGGTATCCAAGAATCATATTCAGAAGATTTATTCTTGAATCTCAATAAGTATTCTGTAACTTTTTCAGCAGTAACTATTCTGTCATTTAGAATCATATCAATTTCAGCTGCCTCAGTGATTTCATTAGGGGTCTTCTTTGGTCTTTCCCTCCTTTTGAGAAATAAATCACTATTGGATAGGTAAGGTTTCAAAAGAGATATTGGAAAAACAGGATGTTTTCTGTCATATGGAGAATACAAGATAGCTTCAACTGCATTATCACCAACCATTCTTCTGACAAAAAATGGACCTACAAATGGGTGTTTCAATTTGTTATTGCCCTGTGAATTGAAGTGGACTGTAGAAATCAGTACTTCATCACCCTTTTCAAAAGTGTATTCTTTATGGGATTTGTCCCATCTCTTCTTCTCATATTCAAAGGCTTTTTCAATACATTTTTGAGCATGACTTCTGCAAAGTTGTTGCATTTGAAGAAAAGATTTTACACCAGGATATAAATCCAATTTAGGTATTTTATTATTGAGAATTTGGGCAGGAGTATTTGGAACATATCCAAGCAAGAGCTCAAAAGGCTTTTTCTGAGTAACAGAATAAACAGTGCTATTATAAGCAAATTCCAAACCAGGAATTAAGGTAACCCAATCATGAGTAAATCTGTCATTGTCTTTGTACTCAAGGCCAAAGGCACAATACCTTCTTATCATGTCCTCTAAAGTCTGAATAGTTCTTTCAGCTAATCCATCAGTTTGGGGGTGATGGGCAGTAGAAAGTTTCAGATCACAACCACAAACATCCATCAGAGACATCCAAAATTCCAAAGTAAATTTAGGGTCTCTGTCAGAGATTATGGCCTTAGGAAAACCAGCAGTATTAAACATATGAGACCACCTCAAGAGAGCTAATTCTTTAGTGGAAACATCCTATTGAGTAGGGATAAATTTACACAATTTTTTGAATCTTTCCACAATAACCCAACAAGAGTTATAACTGTCTTTCCCAGATATGGGTAATCCTGTTACAAAGTCCATGTTTATTATCTACCATGGTGCATCAGGAGGTTCAATATGTTGCATTAATCCAGCTCTTTTACCAGTCAATCTTTTTGACTTTTGGCAAGAATTACAGGATTCAACATATAGTTTGGTGTCTTCAGACATATTAACCCACCAAGTGGTGTTTTTAATTCTGATCATTGTTTTTTCAAGATCAAAATGTCCAGCCAATATGTCATCATGACAAATTTTTAAGATGATCTCTTTCATAGAAGGAGGAATAACAATAACATTACTCAACTTTCTTCTATAATATAGATATTCCTCATCATTTGAAAATTTTCCTTATTCCAAAGCCTTCTGGTACTTTGGTGAGAGGGTTTTAATTAATGCTTGTATTGAAGCATTCTTTGGATCATTTAATATGGTACATAACTTATTTAAGTCAGTGTCTTTATCATATGAATCTAGAATAAGCTGTAATAGCTCTTCCTCCATATAAAACACATATATCCCATGAATATGAACAATTCCATCCTCAGGATCATATGCAGGATTTGATTCATCATTTGGAAAAGTTAACCTTGATAAAATATCCACATTTGAGTGAAAAATACCAGCCCTATGAATTTTTTTCATTCTCCCTCTGTATTCTTGAACAGCTAGCTTCCATCTGAACATATGTCTGTTAGGTGTTTTTAAGTTTAAGAGGGATTTAACTGCACTGAAGTCAGTGACAAGTTCAAATTTCTGGTCATCAAGATAATAATGTAGCTTCTCTAGAGCCCACACTACTGCTAAAAACTCTAGTTGAGTGGAACCATATTTCAATTCACTATTTCTCAAGGTTCTTGAAATATAATAAATTACTACTTCTGATACTTTATCATTCATCACTTGTTTTTGATGTAGGGCAGCACCAAGACCAATAAAACTGGTATCAGTGTATAAAACAAATGGTTGATTAAAGTCAGGTAAAGCAAGAATTGGTGCTGACATCAAACAATGTTTCATAGTGTCAAAAGATCTTTGTCTTTCACTGTTCCAGACAAAAGCAACATCTTTCTTAGTCAATTGGGTAAGGGGTAATGCTATGACTTGGTAATTTTTAATATACTGTCTATAGTATCCACAAATTCCCAAAAAACTCTGGAGCTCTCTAACTGTGGTAGGAGCCTTCACCTGTTGTATGGCTGCCACTTTGTTTTGGTCAACACATATCTGTAAACCTGAGACAACATGACCAAGCACTTTTATGGAATGAAAACCAAATTTGCATTTCTTCAAAGCAAGTGTCATATTTATCTCATCCATCTTATGGAACACTTTACACAGGCGGTTAAGATGGTCCACAAATTTTTTAGAGAATATGATGATATCATCAACATAAACCATCAGCCATCCTTCAATTATTTCCTGATGGAATGTGTTATCCATAACTTTTTGGAAAACTGAAGGGGAATTATTGGGGCCAAATGGCATCCTAATATACTTATAAATACCCATATTAGTAGCAATAATCAGAAAATTCTGAGAATTCTTCTCAACAGGTACCTGGTTATATCCTTTATTACCATCTAAACAGCTGATATATTTAGCACCTTGTAGGGTAGCATGTATAGAGCTAATTATAGGTAAAGGATAGATATCATCAACAGTATAAGTGTTTAATGCTCTATAATAACCGCATGACCTGGCTTTATCTTTCTCATAAGAGATTAGGACAGTTGAGATAACACAATTTTTAGGTGTTTCAACTACCTTTTCAATAATATTAATTTTTAAAAGGGTAGAGATATTGTCTTAAATATCTTTTCTCTTTGTGGGAGAAGCAGGATAAGGCTTCTTCTTTAAACTAGGTGTTATTTCTGTTAATGGGCAAGATAATGAAAGTTTCATTTCTTCTTTTACCAATCCTAAATCATGTGACCCATGAGCAAAGGCCATAGGAAAAGATTTTATCATTTTAATGATGGAATCTTTATCCTCACCAGAAAGTTGTTCTCCAAAAGAAGAATTGTCAATTTCACACACAAGGGCAGGTATTTCTTTTGTAGATCTTTCTTTATATTGAACTACAGAATGACATGTGTTCAATCCTGGTTTTAATAATTTTTTTGGGTAGGAAACTTTAAATTTTCTCTTCCCATTCATCCCCATTGTGAAGCATTGGTTTGAAGGATCCAATTTTATGCCATATTTGGTTAAAATATCATTTCCCACAATGAACCAACTGCTTAAGTTATCATTTTTCATGAAAAAAAAATCACATATAGCTCTTACAAAACCATGGTTGTATTTGAAAAGTACTGTGGATTTTTATTTACCAATGGGGAAAAAACAGAGCCATAACCATTCCAATTCTCAGATATGATAGGCATGAGTTTTGATTTATAATTTTGGTCCACTGAAGCAAGTGCTTTTTCAGATACTACACTTCCCCCAGCTCCAGAATCTAAGACAATCTCAATGTTATTTCCATTGATCAACACTGGTGCCTTGAGAGGGGCAATAATAATTGAGCTGTCCTCAAGATTTCTTATGATCTCAGCATCTTCTACTGTAGATAAATCAATATTCTCAATATCAATATTATTTAAATAATGAATATCCTCTTCCAGCATTAAAATTTCCTGTTGAGATTCATATGAAATATTTCTGGCACAATCACTTGAAGTATCATCCAGTGCTATTGTGTTATCAGCATGTTCCTCTGTCTGTTCAACAAGATTTATTTTCTTGTCACAAACATGGCCTTTCTGCCAAGGCTTTCTGCATTTGAAGCAAGTGTTTGTTGCATACTTTTTAGGTGTAACAGGGGCAGAAGGTTTACCAACCTTTTCCAGAGGTTTCTGTTGGTAATTGGAGGTTTTCTCCAATGAAGTTCTAGGAATGAATCTTCTAGAATCATACTTGTTATTTAGAAGGATTGCATTACAAGTATTAATGAAAGAAGAAGGTTCTCTTGAGAACTCAGTCCTAGCAACTATTAAGTCTCTCATAGACATAGGTAATTTATAGAGGATCCTGTCCTTCCATAATTCAAACTCCATATCTGGGTCCATTGCCCTCAAGATTTTTACAAGTTTCATCAGGAACTCAATAGGTTTTTCAGTAGAAGAGCTATATCTGGTTTCTTTATACTTCCTTTGTTGAGCTAACCTAAACTTGGAACCACGAAATTGTGCTCTAATTAATTTCTTCCAATGTTCCCATGAGTAGTCATTTTTATCCAAGAGAACAGATTCATACCACTTTAGGGCTACATTGGTAAATAAAGAAATTAATTTTGACACACTTTCCTCATCTGGGAGTTTGTAAGAATTTTTTAGATTATTAATCCTGCAAATGAACTGCTGCCAATCAGAGGAGAATTGCCATCAAATGTTGGATATTGGTCAAGTTTTGGCCAATTCTTTTAATTTGAAGTAGTCTCCTTATTACAAGCTTGTTTCTGAGTGAGAAGGAGCTGTAACTTCTCCAATTGGGCAGTAATCTCATTGTTTAATCCTTCTGTAGATGATCCAGGTACATCATCAAGTTTTGATGGAAACTCAGTGATATCTTCAGGCATTTCTGGCACTAATTTTACTTTAGATGAGCTAGGAACAGGTACAATTGGGGCATCCTGTACAACAGGTTCTTTCAAAGAAATGTCAGAAAACTTTTGATCATGTAAAAATGAATTCAATTTCTCTTCAATAGTTTTTAACCTAGCTTTCACTCTTGGAATACTAGATAAACTCTCATTGATGGTTGTAAAAGATAACTGGTTCTTATTTTGTAAAGATGAATAATGGTCACATAATCTCTTTAAGTTCAACTTATGTCCCTCTAGCTCCTGGAAATAGATAGAAACAGTACCTTTTAAGTTAGACAAATCATTCTTGATATTTTGCCACAAAGCAACTTTCTTTACATGAGTTACTTTGTAGTTAAACAAATCATCAGAAACTCTTTGTAATTCACTCCTCAATGCCTGATACCCTTGTTCAGTTAACAAACTATTAAATTTCTGAGTCAATTGCATGTTGTTCATTATATGATTTTGTTTAGCAATAATATCCCTCAAATATTCATCATTAATGTTAGCTACATCTGGAGTATTTCTCAATAGGGAAACAGAATTACTTTCCAGATTCTCATAAAACTCAGGATCAAGTGTCTCATCAATAATAGCCATATCAGGATTTATCATTGAAGTAGCAATCAAAACCAAAGGATTAGATACATTAGAATATTGAGCAATTTTTCTACTACTCTCAGCCTCTACTGGTCTCACAGTCTCATCTCCTCTTCCAGATTTACCTGGAGGAACTGAATCAGTAACAAGAAAAGGTACTTAAGATTCAATAGAGGGGCTTACCATGGCTTTGGAAAGAATTTAATGTGATTGTTTTTTCTCTTTCTTTCTCCTTGATAGGGGTGAGGAGGTGAAGGGTTGAACTGATGGGTTCTTGAAGGACCTGCCATAGGTACTTGTTGTTGAGCCTGTTGATAATCCCACTGAGTGTTCAGCCATTCCCATTGCCATTTTGAAACTTCCACCTTCTCTTGTTGTTGGGGGGCCAATTGTGGAAGGGCTTTTGGGGGAGGGGGAGGTTTCCTTTTCTCTTGAAGAAAGGACTCTATTTTTCTTACCTTTTCTTCTAGATACTCTGCTTTTAACCTCAGTTTGAGATTTTCTGACCTCAACTCCTTGATGTGAGTGGAGAGATTGCTGAATTGCTGATTCAAGGGCATCTTTTTTATCTTGAATCTTTTTGGAAGCTCTTCTGGGGAGTTTATTGAAGACTTTTGATCCAGAGAAGTAGTTTCCACTTTTATCTCTATTTCTTGCATTTCCACATCCTGATTGGTCAAGTAATTGCTTAATTTGAGCAAGTTTTTTAGTCAAAGGAGAACTTACAGAAGAAGATTCATCATAATCAATCAAATATAGCTCCTCATCATGGCCAGAAGAAGCACTTTGATCAGTCATAGTTATAAATAACCTGAACTGAGAGAAAGAAATATTAAAATTTAATCAGTTATTACTTTACTTTGATTTAAAAAAAAATAAAAGAGAAGAGAAATATTTCTAGTATATAATCAATTATCAGGATTCTTAATCAACTGGAATAATGAAAATATAATGTTTATCAGGACAAAAAATCAACTGAAATAATAATCACAATTTTTATTAATTAAATTAAGATAATTTTATTACCAGGATTTAAAATAAATCAACTGAAATAATAAAATAATTTATTAATTAGTAATATATCTGTTGATAATTATCAGGACTAAAAGTCAACAGAAGAATTTAATTACCAGGACTTAGTTTCAACTGAAATAATTTTAATTACCAGGACTTAATTTCAACTGAAATAATTTAATTACCAGGACTTACTGTCAACTGAAATAATTTAATATAATTAATTCAACTAACTTTATATATTATTTTTTTAATGCCAGGACAATTTTTTAACTGAAACAATAATATAATATTTTAATTATCAGGACAGAGGTCAACTGAAATAATTAAAAAAAATATATAATTTAATTAATTTAATTTTTATATTACTTCTAGAACTAAGAAAAATATATTTCTGACTTTGTCAACAAGGAAAAAAAATATTTTATTTACCAGGCACCTCCCCCTGTAAAATGAGCAAGTTAATGCCACTTACAGAGTGCTGAGTAAAAAAGATATATGTAGACTATGAAATGTGCAAAGTGACTCACAAATAGTAATCACTATAATTACCACAATTATATATCACTATTGCCAATATGTGAGCCTAAAATTTGGAGTGCGGTGTGATTCCTGGTCACAGCAAAAAAAAATAAGTCACGTGGTTGAAGACATTCATTGTTTTTATTGTCCACCCATTGTAGAGTAGACTCCTACAGTCACCTTGCTGCAGGCAGAATTCAAGGGATTTGGAAAAACAAAAAGAAATCCCTGTCCCTCTAAGAAAACATAAGATTTAATTAACTAAGCTTGAAGATCTGCTTGAAGAGTTGGATAAGTTGAAAATCTGAGAGAAAGACTTTGAAAGTGTTGGAAACCAGATTACACTGATACAAGTCACAGAGAATACTTAGAAGAAGCCGCAACACTTGCCCCAGAGACTGAAAAGTACAGTAAAGTACCCCAGAAACTACCCTTGGGATGATCTGTTTAAAGGTGCCTTATTAAAGGTCTGCCCCAGATTTACCCAGTTTCCCAGCAAAATTAAAGAGTGTTCTTTATTATATTTTTATTTTATAAATTTTATAAGAAAAGAAATAAATTTGAGTCACCAAGGATGAGAGCTATCCAATGGTACCCTATATGTTTATATTTTTTATTATAATTGTTGTTATATGTTAAATATTGTTAATTATCAAAAAAGACCCTTATTATCGAAACCAAAAGGCAAAAAACATGTAGAAGACTAAGATTCTCCCCTCCCCATATGATTCTCCTGCTCCAGACCTTTCCAACAATACCCTACATGCATATGATCTACAATAAACTATTGATCTAGTAAGCATAATAACTTTCTAACCAAATTTTGCCACAATAGCCAAACTTTTGGCACAGTAACCAAACTTTGCACTGGTGATCAGACTTTTCTACAGTGACCAAAATTTGACACAGTACCCAGACTTTTCTGCAGTGACCAAACTTTGCACTGGTTATCAGACTTTTCTACAGTGACCAAACTTTGCCACAGTGCCCAGACTTTTCTGCAGTGACCAAACTTTGCCACAGTGCCTAGACTTTTCTGCAGTTACCAAACTTTGCCACAGTGCCTAGACTTTTCTGCAGTGACCAAACTTTTCCACAGTTCCTAGACTTTTCTGCAGTGACCAAACTTTGCCACAGTGCCCAGACTTTTTGCACCAATGACCAAACTTTGCCACAATGACCAACTTTGCCACAGTGACTTTGCTTTTGCACCGGAAAATCACCGGAGCAAACCGGAGCGCACCGGTAAAAAAATGGCTACTCCATGAGCACACTGCATCCACCAAAAATACCAAGAGAGCCCTAGAAAATCCAGTAAAACCAATACCCAATCCATGAAACCATCAAATAACAATAGGAATACCATCATATATCCATTCCAAAACACCATAAATCCTCCAAAAAATCACCATAAAT